>CM029117.1:28866779-28949279 GCA_016859345.1 Istiophorus platypterus
GGAGTGACCACTGGCATCAAACCTGTGCCCTCCAGTCACCAGACGGCCTCTTTCACCACATGGCCACCCTGCATAAATACAGTCAGTGTGTGAGCGGTTATTCAGCAGTGTTTCCCTCAAACACACACACGCACACACACCATACACACAGCCACACACAAACGCCTGGAAAAGCCCGTCGAAAGACCCACAAGGTTATTTATTTAACACAGTGCCTGGTGTGCACGGACCTCCCACCACCGAAACCTAAACCTCAGTAATTCATCTGTCTGCACCCGCTCCTCCCTACTATCACCACACAGACACACACACACACACACACACACACTCTGTCTTTCGTCTTTATTATCAGTTGGTCCCATAGTAAGTCGCAGTAGGAAAAAGTTTTGTTTTTTTTTAATGTGAAAAGATCTTAGAGCCTGTGATAACCTTCTGTGGATAGATCTAAACTACAAAGTGTGTGGTTGTGTGTTTGTGTGTGTGTGTGTGTGTGTGTGTGTGTGTGTGTGTGTGTGTGTGTGTCTGTGTGTGTGTGTGTGTGTGTGTGTGTGCGTGTGTGTGCACTTGCGTTTGTGTGCGTGTGTGTGCGCATGTTGCAGTGGAAGTTTGTCCATTAACATATATGACTATTCATACATGGTTTGTGTGTGTCTGTGTGTGTCTGTGTTTGTGCTCGTACCTCTGTCGTTGTGAGGACCAGTTATAGAGTTTCACCTTACAGAGTGAGAACCTTTTGATTTAGGTTTGAATCAGGTTTGGATTTGGGCAAAGGGGTCGGGGAGAGCGTTATGTCAATGCGGGTCCTCACAATGATGGAAGTACTATGCGCGCGTGTGTGTGTGTTTGTGTGTAGTGGAGGACCAACGCGCTGACCAAGGAGAGTTTGTGCTGAGCGAAGGCTTCATCTGTTACGGCTGTGTGGTCCAGTTAGTGTGCACCGAGTCTGGGTTAGCTCTGCCACCCATGGTAACCCACACACTCACACACACACACACACACACATACACACACACACACACACACACACACACACACACACACACACACATACACATGCAGTCGAACACAAATGTACAACAGTACAATGTATTCTGGAGTCTGTGTGTATGTACATCTGTCGTATTTACAGTATATGTGCACACACCAATCACCGGAAGTGTCAACGGCACCGTCAGTGCTTGCTCCCACTGTTAGAACCTTGATAACTGGGGTGTGTGTCGTCCAACACTGATAATCAAGAACGAAGTCCCAACGGTGACTGTGGCGTGTTTGCTGCTTCAGTCTTTTATTTTTTTCGGTCCACAGCTATTAGGAGCTGGTTCATGGAGATAAACAGCTGTTAGAGCTGATTCTCCAATATTTTGAAAAACAGTTAAGTTCTACAGAGACTTCCAGAACTATTCATTTTGTTCGTGGCCAGTGCTGTCATAAGTATTAAAATATAAAGGTTTAGGCTTTATTAATAATTTTTGTCTTCAGTGTCCATAAATTAGCCCTTTTTTCAATGACTTCTCTCCAGCGTTGTTCCCCTTGTGAAGTGTAACTCGTTGAAAACTTCAATATTAAGAGTTGTTCTTTTTTAAAATTTCTTATGACAGTAAATGTTTTAATACTGTTTATCCACAAAGGTCCCTTGTAATTTGCATCTCAATACTGTTCAGTATCCTGCAGCAACAAACTTTTTTCAACCTTTGACTTGGTCTTTAGAAGAGCTTGTTAAGAATCTGAGTTTAAACCCCCATGACTTTAAACATACAACCTGCTGAAGTGTCCTTGAGTAGGACACTAAATTCCCGCCATCTCTAGGGCTGCTGTTATTTAATATAGAACTAATCTGAATCAGCTTTTAGTCCTTTTAGAGGAGAAATCGTGCAGGGAAAGTTGATCTTTGTCAAAAACATAATAAAAGTAGCGTCGCCGTCGAAACCCCTCGGATCAAAAACGAGCCCCATGCGACTGTTTGTAACCGCAGGGGGAAGTGGGAAAGGCGCCCACGCTCCAGCGCTGCAGCCCGTCTCACCTGATTATTTCAAGATCCAACCACAAAGTCACGGCATAATCGCCGTCCTTACCCTGTATGCCTTACAGATGTGTCCGCGCAGGTGTTACATAACCTACTAATCCAGCCTCTGAAAAAAAGAAGCTGTTATTTTTCCTCCCAACGTACAGTTTAAGTTATACCCGACAACACCTCTTAGCGGAGTCCCTCACATTTCGCTGAGCAGACCCTTTCTCCGCGCCTCCCTAAACTGCTGTCATAACAACCTCGGCTCCTGGTAAACGGCGAAGGTATAGCTGCACGCTACACCTCCCAGGTGTTTTCACAGTTGAGGCCTGTTGCTGCTCGGTTTGTTTGAAGATTGAGACCCCCCCCCCCCTCGCGACACACGCGGCCTGGTCCCGCTGTTTTTGTTTGCGGTCGACATTCAGGGACCAAAGGATTGAGGGAAGACGCGCGGCCCCAAAAACGTTTGGCTGCATCAGCAGCAGCTGCAAACGACTTGGATACGAGAGCAAAACGTGCGGTAGGGCTTAGGGTGCGTTCGCATGTGTCAGGGCTTGGGGTTGGGGCTCAAGGCCTTGAGATACCAGAGGTCATTCATTCATTCACGCAGCCTCCGGCGATGCATGGACCACCCGGTTGATGGACAGCTCGTGCAGCTTTTTAGAAATCCCATTACTCAACAGTTAGCGAGCGCTGTCAGCTCACTGTAGGCAGCTGTACAGTCTCAGATGTGTTATCTTTGCCTCTCTGCCCACTGTACATTTGTAAACAAGCTTTGTTGTTCTTGGGAGCCTCATGTTATCCCAGCCACCCAACAACCGTATCTCTACCATATCTGTTACATAGACTTACAGTCAGATTTTTTTTTTGCTTCATTGTTTTTGTTGCTTTGTTTCTGCCCGGCTGTCAACCAACACTGGAGGGTAACAGCCAGAACCAGCCCAGATGAGGAGGTATATGGCCAGACTCGGGCAGAGAACCCAGCACATGTTGGGCCACAGGTTTTCTTTTTGCTACCTGAGTAAGTAGTAAAATGTTTTTTTATGTTACTGGTTTATGGTTTTCGTTCGTCTGGTTAAATGCCGCTAGGTGATCCGCAAGGTCAACAAGCAGCACGCCATTTTGGACGTGGACGAGCCTGTCTCTCAGCTCCACAAGTGCGCCTTCCAGTTCAGAGACAATCCTCAGGCATACCTGTGTTTATCCAATGACACCATCATACAGTACGAGGTTAGACTGACTCCCGCACTCTTTCTTCCTCCTCCTATTCCCTCCTTCATTTCTTTCACTGCCTTTTGCTCAAATTTTCTACCTTCTCTGTCCCCGTTCAATCCTCTTCTCTCTCTTATATCCTCCTCTTTTTTCTTCCTTCATTTTTTCCTACCTGGCAACACTAATCCCACTTTCTCCTTCCCTGTTCCTCCTCTCACCCCCCCATCCTTCCAGGCTCCCTCCAGTGTCAGAGACCCCACCCGAGTGGTGCTGAACGACGGCTCCTGCTGGACCATAATCGGGGTGGAAATGGTGGAATTCACCTTTAACCAGGGTCTGGCCTGCATCCAGACGCCAGTTAGTCCCTATCCTGTCATCACAGGTTTAGAGGTGAGTTAGTAAGGGCAGGCACACACACACACACACACACACACACACACACATAGGGCTTGAGCTTTAACCGTTTAATCCAATTGCAAAATGAAAACAACCAATGACAAATAAAGGTCACACTTCAAATTGCGTTTGACAGTGACTTGGCCAATGAGAGGAAGGGAACGTCACTGAGAACAATGCATCCTTGCCTTACAGCCTGTTTTTCACAGACAGGAGAAACAGCTGCTGTGGGATCTGAAATGAAGGTTTAACATTTTTTAGCAGTCTAACTACAGATCATGTGGCAACTGCTGCTCAGTGGGCAGAGCGGAGTCATCCACCAACCGGACGGTCGGCGGTCCGATACGCCGGCTCCTCCAGCCCCCATGTCAGACTGTCTTTGGGCCATATACTGAACCATTAGATTGCCCCCGATGTGTCATCAGTATGTGAGTGTGTGTGAATGGATAGAAAAGCGTTCTATGTGCAGACAAAAAAGGGCGCTGTACAAATGTATGTGATGGGAAGCCAGGTGATATCAAAATCATGACGACAAAACAATTAATAGTCGAGTCTTTAACCTGAGTAGAGAGTGTTTTGGGTTTTTTTTGTGAAAAAATGTGTGTGTGTGTGTGTGTGTGTGTGTGTGTGTGTGTGTGTGTGTGTGGGCTGACGTGTGTGTATGTTTTGTCACTGCAGGTAAATGGTGGAGGACACGTTGCAATGCTGGAAATCCACGGAGAAAACTTCAGCCCGAATCTCAAGGTTTGGTTCGGAAACAGTGAGGCCGAGACCATGTTCAAGTGAGTTAAGATTGGAAAATTGGATGAAAATAGAACAAAGAAAATAATTCTGATGTCAAATCTGCTGGAATAAACAGATTTCACTGTGAAACTTTGGCATTTTAAACGCAACCAGGCCTTATACAAGAGAGGAAGAGACTCAAGCAAACACTGGGAGAGAAAAATATAATGTTCATATAGAAAATTCATATTTGATTGATTATTCAAGACGGATCCATTTTATCAGTCTCACCGGTTTTTCTTCCACCATCGTATCTCTGCAGACACAGGGTCTGTCTTACTGTACATAACAGATAGGAGCTGTTTCACTGGCAGCTCGGTCTATGGCCTGGCTGCCTTTAATGGCTGGTGCAGAGTGTAGAGGCCATGTGGGAGAAGTCGTCTGTCAGACAATTAAACAAGCTGTTCATATCTTGGTTTGATTTCTGACAGGAGGATTTGAGGCTAAAAATATGATTTAGAAAAAAAAAGATGAACAAAAAATGTTATTTGTTAAAACTGGAAAAAATAAACCTTTTTATTCTTTATTTGGTATCAGGTTGAGTTCAAAGTTTCATTAAAGCCGGTTTCTTATAGTGGACTAACTTAACAACGGTTTCTTTACATTCAGTAATGGTCCCTCATTCCAGTCATTTTTAATTTTACAACCTGATCGTTTTAATGCCTTCTGGTTTCTGGAGGATCTTGTGCATTAACAATCAGCCTGAGAGGCCCCCGTTTTTTTGGTTTTTGTTTTTTTCTTTTAATTTATGACCATTTCATGCCATTCGCCCTCATGCTGCTTCACCACGGAGGCACCAGGTGTGGAGCCGAGCTGCACAAGGGGCAAATTAAAGCTGGGGTCTTGTTTAAGTGAGACGGCTCGGGTCTCATAAAAGTTGGCCCGAATATGAAGGGTTTTTTTTGTGGCATTTTTCACGTAAAAATATAAAGTGGCACTTCCAGACCAAATATTACATAACCATAGACTTTAACCCAAATTATATTTCACTTGACCCAGATTCCAAAAGCAGTTATTTTGCTGTTGGTTGAGGAATTTCAATAAAACACAACAGACTTGTTGCCCCTTTCGTGCTGCAGTTATCCTGATGAAATCTGCGGGATTTTTGAGAAAGAATGTTTTGTTTACAGTCGGGATTTCTTGTCATATGAAGCAAGTCTGATGTTTTCATCTCCTGCATAAATCCACCAGAAAATACAACGAGTAGAGAGACTCAGACCTCCGCCAAGGCCAGTCTCAGACAACATACACTGAGCTTCAGAGAAAAAAAAAAATTCAAAATCAGAGTTGATGATCCAGATCAGCCCTGAAATTCAGCGGGTTCTTCCCTGGCCCATAGTACATCCCTCCACCACATCCCTCCACCAGGTTCGGTCCGATCAGCTCAGTAGTTTTTGTGCAATCCTGACAAACAAACAAATAAACAAACAAAAAGACACCGGTGAAAAACAGAACCTCCATGGCAGAGGTAATGAACACACAGCAAAAAACACTTCAATATACAACAAGTTACACTTTGTCCTAATTGCAATGCAATACACTGATTTTGTGCTTCTGCGTCGAACCTACGCCATGGCCTGATGTTCACCTCCCAAAACAACGTAACTATGCGTCCTCCCGGCGCAGACCACAAGGACTGTAATTGGTCGGCACAGACGGTCTCCTCCGACATCGCAGTAAATTCAGGAAAACTAAAAAATGCTCCTCAACATCTGTTGGCTCCACCTCGGTAAAGATCCGCTCAGTTTGAGTTGCCATTGTTTCAAATTGACGGTGACAAACTGGTGAAAAACGACGGTGACAAAACTTGGTGGCATTTTAACGCCAGCACAAGTGGTGGCAAACTAATTTTCTGTTCACCGAATAATCAGAGGTCTTTATCCCCCTGTTCACTTCTTCATTCTGTTTCAAAGCATTTTGATCTGGTTTAGATGAAAAAACATTTATTCGGGCCTGACATCTAATTAACTGAACTTTCCGATTTATCCATATGTCCATTTTCAGAGACCAAACCGAGGACTGGGCCTGAGAAGTATAAAGGGGCTTATGTTATATTCAACTGTAGGACTAACTCAGCCTGGCTCACGGGGAACAATCCTCTCTCTAAGTCTTGTGTGGACGTCTGTAAATTACAGACGGGCTCCGCAGAGGCTTTACATTCAGAATCTCACATGACGCATCCCGAAGCAAAAACTGCCCTCCATGACGTCAAAATCCACCTCAGACCCCACACCTGAAGCGCTGAGCCATCGTAAGTCAGGGTCTCTGGCCGAGAGAGCCTCGCCACGAGGCTCTGCAAATAATTCCTCCCACCGCCAGCGGCTCGGCGGCGCGGAGGAGGGCCGTGTTTGTGTAGCAGTCGTCCACAAAGTGCTGCTTGTATGGGGAACTGCAGCCAATTAGAAACCTGATCCCTCCGTGCCATCGGAAGCCAGGAGGTGTATGACGGGTTTGAAAGAGAAACCTTATAAAGGGGCTTTCACAATGTCTGCTGCTCGCTAGTATTTCAGCCACACGATTACGTTTAGTCTGTCACATAATCATGTAATTATCTACTTAGCTACAGTTTAGTTTTCAGTATTCTCTGTGTTGTTACTATTTTTTTTTCTCTACTCTTGTAAGGAAGGTAATATTGGACTTTTTTCAGTTTGAAGTTTGGCTCAATTCGAATTAATTAAAATCTACCATGTTGTTTTCTCCAGGGCCGTAATAGTTTATCATTTTTAAATCTGCATTTTTTTTTCACTGTTGCTACATAGAAACATTGTGAATCACCTGGATCTGGTCTAAGAGTCCACCCGATGAATCTAAGCCCAATACTCTCTTTCTTATATCTCCGTTTTTGGTCACCACCACCAAATATCTGGCTCTTTAGCTGCTAAATGCCCCACTATGTTCATCAGCTGGTGTCTGTCTGCTGGAAACAAAGCAGCAAGAGTGAATCAGACAGTAAAGTTAAGCTGTTTGTGTTATAAGCCTGATTCATAGGATGAATTGTGTCATTTTTGTGTCGGCGTCGTAAGAAGCAAAGAGTTTCTGGGGTTTTTTCTGTTTTGTTTTGTTTTTGGTTACATTTCAGTCTTGTGACCTTCTTACCTCACTTTGGAAATCTATTGTCGATATTCTTTCTCTGTTCATTAACTACAACGTATTGTTACATCCTAGACTTTTTTTACAAGGAAAAAAACTGGTGGAGTTCATGTGATAAAATGTGTTTTGTTCCATGTTGTTGTTTTATTATTAACAGCTAAGAAGTTTCATCCACTGGTGATCCACTGTTTTGCTTTCACATTATTTGAAACTGGACAAGGCTCCTTATAACATTAAAGGGAAATTTCAGGGATATTGATTCAGATTTTTTCAGAAATATTCATAAATTATTCGAAAGAGAAACAAACAAAATTATGTGAATCTTGATATATAGATCTTTATAGAAATAAGAAATATAACTTGTTAAGGTATGTGTGTATCTGCTTGAAGTTTCTGTTACCCATGGTTCCCCTTTGTCAGACTCTATAAGCTGCAGTCTGGGAATATGGATGGAATTTCTTAATAAACTCAAATAATAACTAAAACCAGCAGTAAAGTTTTAGGCTGGACAACATTATGAGCTGAGACAGTAAGAGCTGCAGAGTCGGTTGATAATTCTCTGTGGGTTCTTCACCATGAGCGACTACGACTGTTTTCCAGGTTGACTCAGCATCACCACATTATATTCCAGACATCTCACTTTTATCTGCCTGTTTTTCCCCCTCAGATCGCCCAAGTCTCTGCTCTGCGTGGTCCCTGACGTCTCCGTCTTCAGCGACGGCTGGCGCCGCCTGCGCCGCGTCATCACCGTCCCCCTGTGCCTCATCCGACTGGACGGCCTGATTTATCACACGCCGTTCAGTTTCACCTACACCCCCGAGCTCCAGCCGCCTCCATCCGTCCGAGGGGCGGCGGGCGGAGGGAGGAGACAGGCAGGGATGGATGAGGGCCAGGAGGACGACGTCCTGCTGGAGACCATCCACCAGGAGTTCACCAGGGCCAACTTCCACCTCTTCATGCAAAGTTAATTGAACTGCTCTCAGATGAATGTTTGGATCGGAGTCTGATCATCAGGCCAAATCACAGCAAGAAGCTGATTCCTTGGTTTTAGATCAATACTGGTCCTGTCTCTACGAACTATGGAAACATTCACCAAGCTTTGAAGACACAGGCTTTTTCTCTGGAGCCCACATATTCCCTCTGTTTATTGGATCAGAATATTCAATACACTGGAAACTCAACTGTCAACAAGATCATTATTGATATGTGGTATGTACAAATCAATCAACATTAAATTCAGTTCACATCCTCATTTTATTCATCTTATCTAAGGGGAGATTAAGAAGTATACCCCCCCCCCCCAAAAAAAAAAGACAGAGCTTTTCCAAAGCAGCTTTGGTGTTCAAGTGTGTGACGGAAAGATGAAGCTCTTGTGAACCCATGGCCTGAGTTTCTCAGCGAGGGTCAGGGGTAAAGCAAGGTCGAGAGCTTTTTGTGGCCTCTTAATATCTCCGTGATAGATCTTTGTTAACGTCAGGGTAGCTGGATACACAGCAGAGCGGTTGTTATCAAACACTGATATGTGCTGATTCTGACAGACAACTCCAAGATTATTAAAATAGGTTTAGGAATGACTGCTGGTGAACGTTTAGCATTTTTTTGGGCAGTGATTAAATCACTGTTTCATCCTTGTTCTGTTGTCTGACAAAAACAGAAAAATATTGTAGGAAAAACCGTTTCATTGTGGATTCATCTGCATTAAAACACTGTGACAGGAAACACAGAGAGCAGGAGAACGATTGGAGGTGAAACAGGCTGAAACTCAGCTGAGTCCGTAGCTGCCAAGACGGAAGTTAAGAAGACAAATTCATGTCCTCTCCAACTTTATTCATGACTCAATTTTAAACTTCCATGCAGCAGATCCTGATGATATTGATGTGGCTTTTGTCAGCCGACGTTTTGACCATAAAAGAAAGGTTTGGTCAGAGGGTCTGTCCAACTCCCAACCAGACGTTGGCTGTGTTGCACGGTAGAGTTGTCTGCAAACTGAAAAAAGTTTGAAAAAGAAGAGATTGACCAACTGAAAATGAAAAATAAGATTCTTTTAAAGGGACTTACTTGCTCACGTTGTGTTACCTGTGATCATAAAGCAATAAACCGGTTGCATGTGACTAAACTTCAGGAAACAGGAGTTTACACTGCAACATTCCATAGAAAATGTGTAAATTTCCCAGTGAACGAGATCAGTTGACAAAGACAAGGATACAACAGTGAAACTGTGGTTGTTCTGACAATTGTACCATCAAGAGCTCAACATAAAGCAGTGAGAAATTAGATTTCATTCAAGAAAAAACCCACACTGGAGTGGATCACACCAGAATGTTAGAGTGTAAACTCTGCCCAAACATCTGCCATGTTCATACAGATGTTGTAGGGTGCTCAAAAAGCAAAAAGAAGCTAAGAAGTCATAAATATTCCCTTAAAACTGCAGTTAAATGGAGTTCACTCTGCTGTCCTTAAGTATGACTTTACATTTTTGAGAATTTGACAATGAGCCATTTCTCTTCGCTGATCTCAGTGGCTGCTGGACCTGCCTAATATATTTATGTACGACGTGTTGGGTGTCAGTGTTAGAGGTGATAAAACAGGCCAGAGTGGAAAATGACCTGTGAATTCCTTAAAGCAAAAAAAACAAACAAAAAAACCCCTAGAAATATGGGGAGCTGTAGCGTGACGGGTCGAGCCAGCGAAGCGTGAGCGGGAGGCTGTTTTTTGAAACGGACACCCGAGCCGAGGCGAAACGCTGCCTGCTGTCCCCGTTTGACCCTCCAAGGGGCAGCTCTCGGCCCAATACTCTGTGAAGCGGCGACGAGGCCGGGGCGTGATCGAAGCGTGACTCGTCCCTGGGTGACACGGGTGTATAAATGGTGCGCTGTTACTGCGATAAATCATGAGGGTTCACAGGGGAAGTAGCAGCGTGGGCTTCTCCCAGAGCCCCTCTCTGAATGTTTTCAATTACTCTGCCGTCAGACGTTCGCTCGGTGATGTGAAAGACTCAGTACATTTGTTCAGTTCAGTTCACTTTAGGAAAAAATGATAAAAAAAACTTTTAAATAAAACAAATATTCAGATTGCATGGGCAAGATAAGGAATGCGTATTTAAAAAAACAGGAACAAAACACACTGGAAACACTTTTTTATATGATGCTCGAAATATCACCGTTTAAAAGAAATAAAAGAATTATTATTCAACGTTCCCCATCACAGTGGTGACATTCGAAGCACAGATAAGCCGCTTAAGAGTTGGCTTGTGCTTCTGTTCTACTTCTTCTTAGGCACTAAAACCGTGTTGGAAAAGCTTAATAGCTGAAAGGAATCTGGGGAATCGTCCTCTGTCGTTAGCCAAGCCGAAACCTGTGCAATCGAGGGTTTCGAGGAACTTCAGTGTTGTGCATAAATGTGGGATTACGGTGCTTTTGCATTTGCAGTTTGAACATATAAGAGGATTATGTGAAAGGCCCCTAATTCACACACAATGGGCCTCGTTCGAGAGACCACTCATACTTAAAGATTTGTTCTTAAATGGCATGCGCGAGCGATTTAAGAGAACCCCACGAGTGGGATACAGACGGTTTGTCTCTTTCTGCAGGAGGAAAACACTTGTCTGACTTTAGAATTTAAATATTATAGGAAAATCAACTAAAATTAAAAAGATAATGGAATTAGACTTAATGAATATTCTGTTCACCAGATCATCATCATCATCATCATCATCATGGCTTCCAATTTATTGAGAGTTTTGTGAGGTTTTACTAGTTTTTCTGACTTTCGCGGTTGTGACGACGGTTCTCTCTGTCTGAAAGCTGCTGTTTATGCACGTTTCTGTCTACGGGAAGATGAGAAATCCAGTGTATATACATGTATATACATATTTAATTGTCTGTGTAATATAGTGTAACATCACCTGCTGTGTAATACCCTCTTGTCCACTTCCGGGATTGTCACATCCACTCAAACATCCCCAAATCCAAGTCACAGATCTCTTTGCTTTTTAAATGCAGCTCGTTGCTTTTACCTTCTTTAGCAGCTGACTTTAATATTTTCTTAAGTTCTTGTTTGCTGAAATATGACAACTGACACTGCTGCATTCGTTTTGTTTTCATCTTCAGGCCTTGAAACTTTGCAGCCTGAAATTCTTCATTTTAACCCTCTGGTAACATTTTTGTGAATGAGACTCGCCCACACACAGGGAGCAGACCAGGTAGTCTGATGTGGATATTCAGTGGCGCTGATCCAGATGATCAGATCTTTTGAATGAACACCCCCAACCTCCCGACCCCCCCCCCCCTCCCCAACAGACAGGTGGAGTTCTTCGGGCAGAAAAGAGCGATTTAGGACAAGTTGTTTGCAGTTAATCAGTTTTAGTTGAGTGGACCTCACAGGAGAAAAAATGAGACAAGTTAAGGAGAGATTATGAAATTTTCCCTTTTATGAGGCTCAATAGATTCCAACAGTTCAAAATCAGTTCATGACACTGGCGGGAAAATGTGGGAGTTAAAACTTTCACTGCAAACTTTGCAAATACTAGAACATCACCAGTGCAGCTTTGTTTGATATTTCAGAGATATTGTCTCAGAAAAAAAACCAATCTGACGCTCTTCTCAGGAAGAAAGGTGTTTATTGTATTTTGTTTTGTCCCAGGAATCGCCTGTGATCTTCTACTGTACTACACATTTAACAAACAAAGGCTGTGGCAGCGATGACTGAAATTCTTTGGACCTTGTCCAGCACATCCACATCTCTCTCTCTCTCTCTCTCTCTCTCTCTCTCTCTCTCTCTTTCTCTCTCTCCCTCGCTCACATTTTGTCCCTTTGTCCCTTGAAGCTTTCCTCCCTGCTATGTTAATCTAATTAAAGTGTCTGGTAGTGGCAAAACTCAACGAAACCAACCAAAGCCAATACCACTGGATTCTTTTCCACACTTTGTTCCTACCATATGTTTGATCCTTCGACGTTAAGTTATCATTAATTAAGTGTGCGGCCAAAGGCAGAACCAAAAAAAGCTCTATTGTTCGAGCTAAGTGAAGCAGGAGATTATCCACACAGGCTTGGCGGGACCTCCCACATGGTCGCTTTACGCTATAGTAAACCAAAATTTCATCTGTTTTCATCCCTGCATACCTCTCATACTTAACATGGCCACTTCACATCAGTCCAGACATTACACCAAGAAGTTCTCTCCTCGCTCGCATCAGCTGTTTTCGCAGCAGCTAAAGTTCAGAGAAAAGATCGAATGTAATATTTTTTTCTGTGGGTGTGTAAGCGAAGGTAAACACTCATCTCAATACATCCATGCTTGTGCTTTTAGCTTGTGCTTTAGCAGTTCTGTTTAACACCTAACCATCCATGTGCAGATCATTTCGGTGTGATTATCATATGACCCCTGAACTGGCTTCAAGCTGTAGGTCCACACCTATCTGATATCGGAATTTAGGGGCCACATCCGAACTTTCCGAAACCGACGATCACAAACATGTCAAGATTCAAACAAATATTAGTGAGGTGTTCCTAATAAAGTGTTCAGTGAGTGTTTGTAATGGAGCCATAAAATTCTTGGCGTGACCTTTAAGTATCTGCAAAGTTTTTTATTAGGTAGGACCCAAACAAACCAAACAAACAAAAGAACAAACAAACAAAAAAAATAGATAAAATTAAGGAGCCAATTTTCATTCTTGTCCAAAACTTGAAGCATTAGTTCCTGACTGTTGCATAACTCTACAGTAGCCGGTCCTCCATCCAGCCGACCCTCCACCCAGACTGCAGGCATGAGGCCTTCACCTTCCCTTGATACCTCACGTGTCTAATATTCTGACGGGAACAGAACGGCATGTGTCTCTCTTCCTGCACTCTTTCTCCCTTCCTCTCCTCCTCCTCCTCCTCCTCCTCTTCCTCATCATTAACAAGACAAACATGTGTGAGAAAGGAGGAAGGAGACGGGTAGAAACACAAGACCGTGCGGTCTCTGGGCTCCTAATCTCTATCATGTGGGAGAAACTTCAAACTGAGAGATTCACGTGCCCAAAACACTGACGCCCGCCACGTTTTCCCTCCATCCCTCCGTCCTGATGAATGAGAGCCCAAATGAAAAGACCCATTCTTAGGTTCCCATCCATAGGAACACACCTTCATTCTTTATTCAGACCCTTAACCTCCTCCTCTCTCTGTGGTATAAGGTCATTTTTGCCCCACGTTGAATGTAGCCTTTCTTTGCATCTAAAAATTTAAAAGAGCCATCTCATGACAGGATTCACTCTGTTTCATGATTGTTTTAGTTCAAATAATCAGATGAAAGACAGCCTTTCTTTGTGCTGATATCTCACCAAAATCTAGGAAGCAATTCCTCTCTTTTTTACTTGATCTACAGACTTGAGTGTGGTGTTAATGGAGAGATTTAAATCTGTATTTTTGAAAGGTTGTAATAATTTGGTTGGTAAGATTTTTGTTTTATTCCATAATAATTTGGTGATTGAGCAGAATGTTACTCAGAGGATAAACTTTACTTTCTCTTCTACAGGTAAGTTTCCTACCTGCAACTGGGTAATTTACTTTGCAAGGCCAGTTTCCCTATGTGTGCATAAGACATGAATGTATCGGGAACTGGAAGCTAAGTTCTAAGATGGCGGAAATTCATCAGGATGCTTCAACCAAAGTGTTGGGGAAACCTACTCTTCCGAGGTTTTTTCGCATCAGAAATTGGAAGGGCTGTGTCCGACGACCCCAACAATCTACCCCCCCCCCCAACTTCAGGCAACAATTGGCCAGGGTGAGGAAGAAAGCAGGATTTGAGGGGTCAAATGAAAAAGTCAGATCAAGCTTGTCTTTTGGGCAAAGCGGTGCTTTGACCTAAATGCTGACACTCAACAGGTTTAATATTTACCATGATCTCCATCTTAGTTTTTTCATACAATCACTAAAGTTTTCAGGATTCAGCCGGTGGGGATCTAGACGGTGGCTTGAATGCATGATGAAAAGACTGAGGAGGAAACTTGAAAATTTCTGGCTAATGCAGAGCAGCCATTTGGAGGCCAATAACAAAATAATATTTCGTTGATAGAAATTTTCTGCTGCTGTTTTTGGGACCATACGGACACATCAGACACATCAAGAGAAAATGATCCAGATGCCCTTTAAGACTGTGGGTTAGGGAAGAGGTGGAAGGGTTAAGGACAGGATTAACTTTAGTTTTTTAGGTTAAGAATAAGATCAGGGTAAAGGTTAGTGCTTTTCTTAATGGAAGCGAAGGGGTCATTCTTAGGATTCATGTTATGGATTAGGATAAAGTTCTGAATCCTTACAGGGAAAACACGTGTATGTCTGTGTGTTGGTACAGAAGCAGAACTATACAGGGGCCCTCAACCTTCTCCCTGCAGCTTTGGCTCTCATATCCTTTGCAGTGTGGTCAAGGGGCCCCCATCGCTCTGAGTCCTCTTTGTGTATTACAGTGGGGATAAAGGAGCCTACTGTCCAACTCTGCTCTGCTTTACCACAATCCTCTTCCCGTAAATCATCACCTCAACATCACTGTGATGGACAGACCACAGGGAGAAGAAAGAGAAAGAGGCCGAGAAGGAGAGGAAAGGAAAGGAGAAGGAATGGAGGGAGTCTGAGTAAAATAAGGATCACATACTAGATGAGGGGGGCATCCGAAAGAGCAGAAAAGAAAAGAAGATTGGAAAAAAAAAACAAGAGAAAGCTGGGAAAGACGATAAGTTAGTGAATGGAAGGAGAATGCCAGAGATAAAGACTAATAAGAGGAATGGAAAAAAGAAAAGATTGTAAAATGAGATTTCAAGATAAAAGTGAAATGAGAGGAGGAACAGGCCCAGGACAAAAGTTATGTAAAAAGAAAGAGGGCAGAGAGGGGTATCAGGCTTGGAAAAGGGCAGATAAAAGACGAATTGAGACAAGAGAAGACGCCCTTTGTCCAGCCCTTAGATTGGTCCAATAATAAGACACTATCAGCTTGTCTGCAGACCAGAAGGCAGAGCTCATCGTTGCACATCCTCGGTCGCTCACAACTGTTCGGCCGCCGGTGGTGACAGGCGCCGTCGGTGAGGAATCCTCCTGTCAGAGCAATTGGAGAAACATGAGCAGAATGCTAATTGTCTAGCTAACGGAGCATGGGAAATATGGGAGGAATGCTAATGATGGCTAATAGAGATTATACCCAGGTGGTAGTAGTCATGCCCTGGAACAAAGCAGGATCTGGGGAAGACGATAGGAGGAAGGTGTACACACTGCACTGCGAGGACAAACTGTTCGAACCACCTGCCCTTTCCCTTTTCCACGAAACGGTTGTGTGATTGACTGATCCAGTGAATCCAAGAGAAAGCTGTTGCCACCTGGACACAGTCTAAAGCTGCATTTCAGCTTCATTTTTTGAACGCTGTTGTCTTTGCTGACAAATGTGCATCTGCAAAACTGGCTATTAATGTTTTTGGAAAGCTGTTTTACCATGTTTATGACAATTAGTGGATTAAAGTTGCATAATTTGGGCTTTTTTGGTCACTATTGTGGCAGTAAAACAAGCTGTAAAGACAACACTGTACTATTATCTGCCAATGAATTTGATAAAATGTTACTTGAAGATCCCCTACTTAGCATTTATAATAAAAGACACAATCATTTAATGAACGGTTTAAGCACTTTAACATAATTTTAACAAACTTGCATTTGTGCAGTTCTAGTTGATGAATATCTGCTTATAACTTTATCATAGTTTGTTATAATCCATTTGCTAAATGATCATTCATCCAAATTGCTTACAAATGCTAAAGTGCCATAAAGGTTTTGTGGAAAACCCACCGGCAAACAGTTGCCTATCAACACATTCAGCAAACACATAGAAACATTATGAATCATATGGAGTTGTTTTTCTGTCCACCTGTTAAAGCTAAGTCCAGTATTCCCTCTCCTTTTAGTTCTGCTTTTGGTCTCCACCAGCTCCTGAGGGAAATCTCTGGGTCTTTAGTGGCTAAATGCTTCACTGTTTTCACCAGCTGGTCTCTGACTTTGAAGCTTGGTTGAGGGCAGGTGGTGCGCAGGGGCTTTTAGAGCTTTCTAGCTGAAAAGAATGCTGATAAGAGCTGATAAGACTGAACCAGAACAGTTCCATGAATCAGAGTAAAACCAAAACACCGGCTCAAAGACACTAAATCCATAGGGCTCCGGGGGAAGTCTGGTAATAAAAATAATGATTAGCATAATTTTATAGTGAGAAACCCATTTGGCTGTTATAAGATGCTGATGATTCGGTCAACTGGAGACACATATACAGTAAATGCACTCCCGTGGATTCACTGCATGAACATACACCTCTAACGGGCCGATGTTATTCAGTGTTGGTCCATCAGTGAACGTCTGTGCCGGTGCATCTGTATCAACTTTTCTCTGGAACACTTCCACCTTCATCAGCAGCTGTCGGGCCAGTTTGCTGTGTTGAAACTGGCGGCGGTGATAAAGAGTCTGTTTTTTGGCAAATCAGTGATTAGTGCCGGTTCTCGTTTTTTTTCCCCCCGTCCCCTTCTTTTCTTCATCCTCAAGCAAAAAATACCAAAGACTGATGCCAGTGTTTTAACAAGGCAAGAAAAAAGAAAATCACAGCTCCAGCTGTAGCTTCATAGCAGACAAATCCTCATTTCGGTTTCCCAGCGCGTGATCAGACAAGATTCACAGCGGCAACAATGGTAGAGCTGGCTGTGGCTCTGTATGGCACTTTTGATGGTACAAAGTTCAGAACAGGACTGTGCAGAGAGGCCTCTCTGCTGTACAGGAGTTTGAAAAACTTAATCTGAACGTTGACAAGCTCCCCCAGTGAAGATGCTGAAAGAGAAGCACAGCTTCATTTCCATATTAACCCCCCCTTTTTTTTTAGCTGACATGTTTATAAATTCATCTTATCCCGACACAGAAGACTTAACTCTGCAGGAATTTCGTGCACTCAGTTAATCCCTTCTTGTTCTTAGAGGCGAGTTAGAGAAGTAAAATTAATGTCACATGTAATAGATGTGAGTGTGAATAATCTTTGGATGCTGCGGCGGCGGCGGCGGCGGCGGCGTCGTCTGCGGGGGCAAGCACTGGGGGCAAGCACTGGGGGCAAGCACCGGGGGCAAATGTGTCACATCAGCTCTTCTCCGGACAGTTTCTGTCCATCTGGGTCAGAAAGATCGTCCAACATACAAACGAGCCCTTAGTCCAGTCCTGACAAGAACAAATACAGATGTCCATTCCTCCTGTTCACTGCCATGGGGAAATATCTGTGTGTGTATATGTGTGTGTTTTATCTTGGCTATGTAATGAAAGGATTTCTTTTGATTTTAGAGGACATCTAACCATTTAGCCGTGGTATGTGAGTGTTTGTCTAACAGCTGCATCGGGGGAAGGTATCCAGTGCATTGTCGCGTGTCATCTGTTGATACTGTGGCAATTCAGGACACCGGAGTGTGTGTGTGTGTGTGTGTGTGTGTGTGTGTGTGTGTGTGTGTGTGTGTGTGTGTGTGTGTGTGTGTGTGAGAGTGTGTGTGTGACACACAATCAATATTGCTTCATCCGCATGTGTGCGCCTGTGCGTTCGAGTAGCCGTGCGGATCAGAGGAAGTTACCTGGTGCCCAGACGGATCCGGGGGTCACGCGTGGAGTGAAGATTGGGCACGGGAAGAATTTACGAGCCTCCGCAGACACGAAACTCCTCGTACCGTGGTGCGAGGAGTGTTTTTACAAGCTCCCGGCGAATATCATCCATCATCATCAAACCGTCAGACAAGTCTGGAACAGCCCATATTCTGAAAAAAATCACCTGGATGTGGAAATACCACTGAGGTGTGTTACCCAAGCATACAACTTGGTCAACAGGTTGCTGATGGAATCGTTGCATAATGGATTGTTTTTTTTCAGCTGCAAGGTACAGAAGAAAAGCTATGGCTCATAAAGAAACTGTGGGGTTTTTTTACACCTGTTTGAACAATCTGATCGATTTTACGTCCATGCCTGAAAACTCCTTAAAAATATCAAACCCAGTTGCTCTTGTTTCATACAGCCATTAAAGTTTTTAAAAAATATCGACATTTCAGTTCGCAGACAGCCTCGTGTTATTGCCGAGAGGGCTCCCGTTGAAAAGGGCCCCGGTTTGGTTTGTCCTCCCGGCGGGAAGAAGGTGCAGGACGGCGTCTGGCCAACAGATGTTTCTGGAGAGTGGGACTTTATTACATTAATTTGCACTTAGCCAACACCATCCAGGCGCTGTGTGAGTAAAACATGGTGACTAGCACCCAGGTATATATAATTATAGATTATTTCTCGTTCTGCGTCAAGTTTCTTTTTTCTGAGGATATAAGTTTTGTTTAGTGACGCCCCCACCCCCAACCCACCCATCCACTAACTTCTGCTTCGCCTCTGCACATTACAAACATATTTCAGCTCAATAGGCTTTTACCTGTCACTCTAATCCCGAATATAATGAGAGAAACAGTAGAACACATATTAATTTCAACTCTGAAAACACAAAACCAGATATTGATAGATCCCTTAAAAACCCAGTATCTCTGATGTACCTGTTAGAGGAAAGCGGATACGTACCTTTGTGTGTGTTTGTGTGTTTGTGTGTGTGTGTGTGTGTGTGCGTGCGTGCGTGTGTGCGCGTGCGTGCGTGTGTGTGTGCACGCGTGTGTGTATGTGTGTATGTGTGTGTGTTTTAATGACTGTGGAGCTAACTGACCTTCACATCCTCCTGCCAACCCCGTCAACTGGATGCCACAGGAGCCCAGAGGAGGACACACAACACACAGCCAACATACACACACAAGCACACACACACACACTCCTGTTATCTCTCTCAAAGACAGAAGAAAAAAAACGAACAAGCGTCACCAGATAGAAAAACAATCACCCACAAGTGAACTTAGAGATAACGGAGATTAATTCACAGCATGAGAATCGCTAACTCACTACACACACACACACACACACATATGAAGAAATCATTAAAAAAAAAAAAAAAAAAAAGGTAGGACGAACCCACACACACACACACACACACACACACACACACTGTTCTGTATCTGGCTGGAGTAGCCGGAAAGTAACGATCCAGTGTGAGCTCATAGCAAAGACTGTGTTCAGGTCAGTGGAGAGTCGAAGTCGGACTCGTGCTGGGTAGATGTGGCCGATGGAAGACACACGCCGCGTTGTCAGTTTGTTAGGAACACCCAGCTAGAGGCCTGCCATAAATCCTCCCTCAGAAAGGAAGGTTGTGGTGTTAAGTTTGTGTTTCCCTGATCCAGGTTTGACTGGGCTCTTTTGTTGTCTGGTTTTTATTTGTTAATTTTTTGGTTTGTGGCTTGAAAAAATGAAAAAATGAAACTGTATCTAAAGATGTAAATGAAACTGACAGGATGATTATTAATGTATCGCTTAAATGATTAAACTGTAGTTTAACAAAAACATTATGATCATCCATAGCATGTTTTCAATGTCAAACCTCTGCAGCAAAAGAAGAAAATGCCTCTGCATTTGAGACGCAACAGGAAAAATACTGAAAATGGGGTATTGATGCAGTATTGCAAGCACAGTATGTTATGATATTGATCACTTATTCCAGGCTTAAGCCCCATTTATTAATCCCGGCTTTCACACTTGAAAAGTTCGGTTCAGTGACAGCTCTCCGATGCATCAGCAAAGTAAATAAATGGATCGAATGAATTTGAATTTAACTTCAATTCATCTGGCTTCCGAGGGATGTAGGTTTTTTTCTAGAAGACCAAAGGCTGTCAGAATGCACAGTTGGTCCTGTAATGTTTTCTGACAGAAAATAACAAACTGGTCAAGTGGAG
Source organism: Istiophorus platypterus (assembly GCA_016859345.1). Classification (NCBI taxonomy): domain Eukaryota; kingdom Metazoa; phylum Chordata; class Actinopteri; order Istiophoriformes; family Istiophoridae; genus Istiophorus; species Istiophorus platypterus. Next base: position 28,887,092 of record CM029117.1, read on the forward strand.
CTTTTCCTATAATTATCCTATAATTATTCTGAAATTGCTTAGAGCACAAAAGCTGTTGGCTGGGTGAGGTTACGTCAACATCAGGGTTTTAGAGCAGGGATTTCATGTCACCTATAGATCTGCCTTTGTGCGTGTGCATGTGCGTGTGTGTGTGTGTTTATGCATGTGCATGTGCATGTGCATGTGCTTGTGTGCTTGTACGTGTGCGTGCCAGCAGTGTTGACTCTGAAAAGTGAATTTATATACCAGCAGGAAGCATTTACCCACAGGAAAACTGTCCAGGAAGGTTAAAAACACACACACACACACTCACTCTATCCTGGTTTATCAAACAAGCACCACACTGCACTGTTCTGCTGTAGAGAAATGTAGTAAATATGTGCCGCATAACATGTAACTACAATTGATTTGCAACATCAAAATCAAATACGTATTTAATGAGGCATAAAGATGGTTATAATCATTGCTACTTTTTGACATAATGAGGAAACACTACTTAAAATATTTGCCAAGTTGAAAAATGTTGATATTGAATGAAGCAGTAAAATATCCACTGATAGAGTGAAACTATATGGCTCTGCTTAGGTACAAGGTTGAAGTTAGGGAAAGACTTTGGTTTTACATGTTGAACAAATCAAAGGTGACTTTACTTCATTAATATTCAGGCAGAGCTACAATCTGTCCCTAACTTCAACCACGAGGCCGTCGAAGCCCAAACCACACACTCAGAATGTGGGACAAAGTCCTTCACTTCCAGGCACCAACCATCGTCCGCGACGCCTCCGACGTACCTGGGAAACACAATCCAGGTGGCAGTTTTCTTTCCCTTTAGGTGTTTAGATATTACTCCTGGAGAATGGGGTGGACTTTTTCAGACACAGACTTTTTCAGAATTACACTTTTCCCACATCATGTATATGGAAGACGCTGTCTTGTCAAATATCTAGCGTGAGATCAGTCTTGAGAAAGGACTATGCCATAGAGCGAACTAGTGCTAAAGCGGCGTTTTAGATGTCTCTAGGTTTATTTCACTGGCAAATTTGTCAGTGACTGGCCTGGTAATAGGCCGCTGAGCAGGGGATCTCTCCTCGGCCTTGGCAGCGCTACAGGACGACCTCTCCTCCCTTGGCGCTGGTCTGAAAGACAAGCTTACACCTAACACACTCAGAAGACGCGCACACACACACACACACACACACACACACACACAACACACTTCTCTGTTGCCAATCGTCAGTCCCGATTTCTCTTTTGTCTGCAACAGCGACGCACTTGATTCCAGGTATTTTGAAATGTGAAGCAGGACGCAAAGGCTTTGCAACACAGCACATTAAAGAGAAAAAAGGAAAGGAGACAGGAAGCGACATCACAATAATATACTCTTATAAAATGATAGTTTTAATAACCACAGGTGGGCTGAGCGAGCTCTCGGTGGGCCGACAGTGAGGAAGGAGGAGAGTAAGAACGAGGAGAGGTGAAGGACCGGTGCAGTGGTGACTCGCCTGGGTGGGTTGGAAGAAGAGGAGGGGAGGAGTTAAAGCCAAGGTGGGCTGGGGCTGAGAAGGAGAGGTTGGGGGGGGGGTACTTAGCGGAGTGGGAGGGCCGGGGCCAGCAGAGGGGTCAGCGGAGCGAGAGAGGACTGCCAGGAGGTGCCTGTGTGGAGGGTACGACCTCATACCAGTTTAGTGCAGTGGAACCAGCTCAGCCTGACACAGTCTAGGCACTGACTCAGGCTGGAGGTTTTATAACCGCTGGAAACTTTGGTCCTTTTTTTTTCTTTGTGTTTTGGTATTAAATCCTTTGTAAATAATCTAAAACTGAGGCAAGGTTACAAATATCGATTTTTCTCAAATACTGGCCTGAACACAGCTAAACATAAAATATAAAACCTGCAATGAATGGAATCTTCAGTTATTTTACTTAAAGCTGAAAAAAATTAATGATTTTATATTAAAACTAGATCGGATGAGTGGAGACCAAATACAGAGATAAAAGAGGAGAGAGTACTGGGCTTAGATTCATCAGGTGACACAAACATGGTTCCAAATACATGCTGATGTTACTGGATGTTCTAACGAGTAACTGTCTGGCAACATGTTTGCCATATCAACTTAAAGGATGATAGTATGATAGTGTTGTGTTCTCAGCTTGTTCAGTGGTTTCATTTGGTTTCCACCAAAATATCTCATTTTGAAATTTAAGTTTGAAATGAAGTATCCACTTGTAGTGACCACAGCATTATTAAGCTGTTGTATGGTTCAGTTAGTGATCTGGTCGCACGTGGTTTAGAGAAAGATCCTGGTCTTGGACTAATGCAGATAAAGCTTATAATTACATGAGACACAACTTGGTATTAACGTCTAAGAGAAACCACAAGTTTTCTTTCCCTAAACTTAACAAAGTGCTTTTAATTCCTGAACCTGAACTACAAACTGGGCTCTGGATGTGAACCCAGATCTCTGGTGTCTTAGTGCATCAGTTTGTACGTCCGCCATCCAAACCAAAAGCTACCAGAACCCACTGAAACCATGGAGCTCCATCACTCCCAAAAAAACCCCCATCCAAGCACTGATTATATTACCGTTGTAACTATGGAGAACAATTGGCCAGATTATAAATGTAACTTGTAGGAGACAGGTTCTCCATCACGATGTGATATAGCATTTACTCATTCATAGTTTTTGCTTTCAAAAGTAATCAAAATTAAATCTAGCCCATAGGATCATAGTGGTTGAGACAAAAACTATATAACAGCTGGTTCGCCTACAGGCCTCCAATCTTTTCCGTGTTTGATATTACACGTTATTTTTGTCTTGCGAGCATCGTATTGTGCCGTGAGGATTACGTCCAAAGATGCCATCGTCCCACAAATGTGACTCTTTGAATGCCCGGCGACTAGTGGCTACTATATCTACATTATGTGAAGGCCTTCCTTGGTGCAGATCACTGTGATGATGAAATGCCCGGGGAAGCTGAAGTACTGGGTAAATAAACCGGAGAGGGCGAGTCATTCGGTTCAAATATTTGAGAGGGCTCCTTTATGTTTTAGACCCGACTCCGATAGGAGACTTTGAGGTGGTCTGCGCGGTGGCGGGTACTGAGCATAAATTTATGTGAGGCATCAAATATTTAAAGTAGCCGAGGTTTGGGTTGATTTATTAGATGACACGCTTCAAAAAGTGCCCGAAAATAGTTCGACATGTGCAAAGCCAACCGTGTCTCATTGACGCTTTTTTGCTCACTTTCCCCTTTTATAGAACCTATAATACTGAATGTATATAATGTGTCTTATATGTCTGTGTATCTATCAGATCAACACAAATGATTTATTGTGCCTTCATTCTTCACCTATAAAAGACAAAAAAAAAACATAAACCCATCACCTCTGAGTTTGGAAAATGAACGCTTCTAAGTTATTACGACTTCCAATGAGAAACTGGGCGCATGTTCTTGAGGGGAAATCCCCTGATACCTTCACAATAAAAGATGCCCTGTGTCCGCTCAACAGATCATTGCCACTGAGACACAGATGATACGCGTTTGTCTGCTCTGATCTGTTGGAAGTGTTTCACCTGCATCACAAATAAAAAATATATGAAGGCTTGAGCTCCAGGAATCTGTCCACACCATAGTATTTACTTTCATCTGCATTTTTAGAGCCAAAGTGTATTTTTGTTACAGACTGTTTTTTTCCCTTTGACACTATTGAAGTGTATTTGAAACCAGCAGCTTCTGGTTCTATAACTTAACTAAACATGAAGAAACCAAACTGAATTCCATCACTAACATGTTACTTTGTTGTGTCTGAGAAGGTGAATGATGAGTCTTTTTTTCACATTAGACATTTTGACCTGATAGAGTAAAAAACCCACATTATTAATGATGGTTGAATTCCTTTTAGCTGCTTCTTTTTCCGTTTCCAACAGTGAATCTTAATAGAAGCACATTTGCTTTTTCCACTATGACAAGACAAAGTGTCTCATGGAATTTGTTCATGCTTCAGATTCGATGGTCGCTAAGACGCCGTTCAGCAGAAATGAAGGGACGAATGTGCTCATGGCCGACTTCCTGTCTGTTGTAGTGATCATCACTCTCACATCAGTGAAACGGTAGCAACGGCAAATCTGCAGCCTCTAAACAAGTCGTCACATATTGTTACACCCTTGCACTGTAGCATGAAATCATCACTGAAGATGAACTGGGTTTTTGCAGGAACTTCAGTTGCCCATTTCCCCGGAGCCTTTTTCATTGAAATGCCAGACTTTCAAAAAGTAATTTGACTCTTTGAGTAAAGGAAACCTCGCTTGCATAACTGCTAATGATCAATGAAACCTTTTATTTTGTCCTGCGAAGGTCTTCCCCGGGGCTGATGGGCGGCATTGCTCCGTTCCGTGTCATTCACCTGTGTGAGTACTGCACCTGGGACACCTGGGAAAACGCCGCGTTTGAGTTTTCATCAAAAAGGAACGGAGAGACACCGAGTATGATTTAATGTGTCTGAGATTGGAGGTGATGTGTGATGCTGTGTGGTGAACCCTGGACCTGAATCCACCTCCAGCTCTGTCTTTTCCCACGACACACACACACACACTGTACACGCACACCCTTTGCTTTGAGAAACACTCGCTCGCTCTCTGCAGGAGACTTAGCTCACATGACCACCCTGATGCTGCTCTACCTGACCGAGCTAAAGGGCCAAGTAAATTTATGTGACCGAGCTAAAGGGCCAACAGATTGGCCGACTCTTGGAGTGTGTGTGTGTCTGTGTGTGTGTGTGTGTGGGTGAGGGTGGGTGAGGGTACGTATGTGTGGGTGAGGGTGTGCACGTGGGTGTGCATGTGTTTGGGATGATGTGTGCCCCCCCCCCCCCCACTCCCTCTCTTTGCTCGGCCTCTGAATATTTCCTGGAGTTGTCTCTACAACAGCACCTTTGAGCAGCTCCTTGTGTTTCCACATCTTCCATTCACTTCGACTTTTCTGCAGAATCAAACAGGCGTCTGCATTTTTGTTTTCATCCGTTAGAACCAATCACTTCAACGCGGATGCATCTGACTGGTCTGGGTTCAAATGATTTTGAAAATTTTTCGCGAGTCTGGCTACAAAAATATGGAGTGTATTTATGCTGTGACTCCCGAAACTTGCAAATCTCTAGCGTGTTCATGTAAATGTGCCACTTAAGCCCGAACAGATAAGCTGCGCCTGGTATGGGCAGAGCCTTTAATCTACAATACGTATTATAAGTTGATTATACAATCTGTGAGATACGAGCACTGAACAGGGGCAGAACTTGTGGCACATAATCCTGCAGAAACTCAGCCATTCGAAAATCTACTTTCCTGTTTCAAATTTTATCGTGCACGCTGGCAGATTCCTCTATATATGACTGGCGGTCAAAACATTTCCACCCTGCCAATGCCGAATCTGTGTAATTCAAAGAATGGATTCAGATTTTCAAAATATTTGCAAAACCTGCAAATACTTCGTTTTGTTTTGGGTTTTTCAGACTCTAACAAACTATAATATTCTCAATCTAGGATCCAATGTAAATATTGCTAATAGGGGCGTCAGGAGTGACGCCTTAATCGGCGCTGGGTCTGGGATCATAAAGGAAATGAAATCCAAACACTCGGGGGGCCAGAGAGAAGTGGCTCTCAAACCAACTAAGAGCTCAGTGACATATGTGAAAGTTCCCCTCTTCTGACAGAGGAGATTTTCTCTGCACTGCATCACTTTTTATCTGATTTAATTTTTATTGCATTGCCTCAAACTTCAGGCTCCAAAATGATCATGATGTTGAGTTGCCAACCGTCTAACTGTTTCTTAACATAAGCATCATGGAGGAGGGATTTTATGCAGAGGTTTTTGTATCAGAATGCAATTGAAAATTGAACAAAAAACTATTTTTCTCTTTCTTTTCTAATAAGAGCTTGACTTTCTGCAAAGGCCTCTGAAAAACCAACTGGTGCTCGACCAAATGGAGGGATGAATGGCACCAGGTGAGAAGAAAAAAGGTTTAACTCGTGCAGGCAAGAGACATCAAATGATCTAGAAGAGGATGGAAAGGTTTACGTTAGATCCCTGGCTCCTCCTGACCTGACAAGCCGTCCATCTTTAACGACCATGGAAGTCGCTTGTCCCCATCCTCAGATACAACCCATTGGAACCCATAGGAAAGTACCAGCCGCAGGACTGCTGGACCTGTAGATTCAGACTTCGAATATTAAATATTGTTAACTTGATTAGCTAGAGCTGATGAAGGTATTTTTGTAAATTTTAGGTAAATAATCATCTGCTAGTGATTTTTAGCAAGAAGGCACAGTGTCCCTTGATTAAAACCAATCGACGATTCAACGCCCTAAAGATTTGGTGTATTCTTATGAATGTGAAAAGACGAGTGAAGCTGGAGTTCGTAAGGAGCCGGGGGGTTCGGCACCTCTTCGGCCTCAACAGATGGAGAAACATATACATCTCTGAGGCACTGGTTAGTTTTGTTTGGCCTCCGCTGCTGCTCTCACTGCAGATACGGGGCAGAGACTGCGGGAGACCGAGCTGCTGACAATGCAGCAAGTGTCCCCCGACTGACGAACGGGGGGCTGAGGATGTTATGTAACTCAGATCCTGCAAACTTATGCTGTGCCAGCGGACATGAGCAGGACGTATGCCGGCTGGTCATATAAGGTACATGTCCAGATTTAACCTGCTGCAAGGTTAGCAAGCTGGTGAAGACAGCACCGACTGTTCAGGGTGACTGTCCGACTGTCCATTCACTAACAGTTGGGCCATAGCATGGACAGATACTGTATTTTATTCTAGAAACTCTGCAGAATATTTGCTATATAAATGGGGAGACAGCTCCATTGTCTAAATCAATAATTAGAGTAACTTTTTTTCTACAATTGTTTCTGCAATACCCCTTAAGGTTTACAATTAAAAACATCTGACTTCAGTGCCAACCGGTGGTTGTGTCAAGAATAATAATGATAAGAAGCATAATACTCTCGAATAACGTTTGCTGCTACACTTCATCTCAACAGAACTGGAAAAGGAAACAGGGAATGAAGGTTTCAACCAGGATTGTCTCATTTTTCTAATCTTACTGTTAAAAACAGTTCAACACGGTTATCAACAGGCCCCGCACCAATACAAAGATACTCCTTGATCAAATATGAAGCTGTACAGACTTGGCCTGCGGTGATTGGGTTGCCACCTTGTCCCGTTTTTTAGTAGAATTTGTTCTAGTCTTATTATCAGTCTGCAAGTCGAGTTCCTCCAGTTGACTGCGTAGAACTTTTGGGATCACATTATCTATTTGCTTGTTTATCATCATATTTTTCTTTAATCTTTGCTTTTCTTCACTGAAATACTGAGAACTCATCAGTCTTTTCACTAAATGAAAAGTGATAATGATCATTTCTTTTATATCTGTCCATTTCACGACAACGTGCTGCTCAGTCTGAAGTTCTTCTAGCGTTCTTTTTTTTTGTCCTCCTTTTTTTTTTTTTTAATTACCCCCGAGTTCCTTATGTGGACGTTGGGTGATAGTAGCTCATTATGAGACAGAAGTGGCATTTAGTGGTTTTTCTGCAGGGAATCCTCTGGACACACTTCAAGGACCCTGGACACCAGGTTGGAAACTAAGGCTTCACTTTATGCTGCTGGTGTCTACTGTTTTTTTTTCTAAATTATTATTATAATCAGAGGTAATGAAAACTTCAGTTATAAATTACTTTCCTGTAGAGCTGGTTTGTAAAGGTGAGAGGTTTGTTTTAGCCTCAGATCTCTATGTTGTGGTGCCCCCTGCTGTACTGGAACAGAAATTCTGAATGTGAGAGAAACTGAACATTAGAGAAATGCTGATTTTTTTGGTTACATAACAATATAAATTCATATTTATATGCTGCTTAAACCTGTTTTATCGGTGTAAAAATACAACAGCTGTTACATCACTTTTCTCGGTTTTATAGTTGATGCCTTGAGTGATTTCTTATTTTATATAAATACTGTTTTAGAACCACATTCACATACACATGCACACTTTCAAGAGTACTAACCTCCATAAGTCTTTATTTGGAAATCATATGCACCATTTAACAATGATAGTGACAAAAAAAAACAAAAGCTGTTTGGGAAAATCATCCACTTTATGTCCATCATCCATACTTTCCTGTTGATGGATTAGTTGACAGTTACATTCTCCATCTTGTGCTATGCCCACTCCACCATTTTTCTTCTGGTTGTTTCAACTTTCATCTCCTTCTACCATCCCAACCAATGTCTAATGCGTCTTGTTGATTTTTGATTTTTATATGTATTCATTATATACTCATGCATTCACTTATTGATATGTATTTATCTCCTCATTTATTGGTATATACTTAAATCATACTAATTTCTGTGCTTGAGTCCATGTGCTTATAAAATTATGCTCTAGTGTATGAGGATATCAATTTGACTATTTTTTACAAATTTTAATATTTTACTTTACAATCTGTATATTTGATATTATCTGGACTTCACATTTACTCTGTAGCCTTTGTGTGAAAAGCTTATGATGAAGAAATGCATTCTGCTCAGAGACTTTATGGTTAGAGGATGTTGCAAAAAGAGGGACTTTCCGCGAGCTGCTGCACGAGCCTTTTGTCATTGTGGTTAATTTTGTATGTGTACAAACCAAACTCCTTTTGAATGAGAGTGGCTGTAGCCTTTACCTTAAATATACATTTCTTTGCATACAAGGCCTCTAAGCAAAAACTGAATAGAGTTAGTCTCTCTGTGATTGGTCGGCTTGGTGGCATCACATCTCCAGCTTCTCCTTCTTCGCCGCTGTCGTAAAGACCATTTCCTCCGACGTTGTCTTTCATTTCTGCATTTCAGGACATCTAAAACTGCTGTTCAACATCCATCAGCTCCAATTCCATCAAGATCTGGTCAGTTTCAGTCACCATTGTTTTGAGGTGCGCCAAAAAACAAAAACAGGGGCAACAGAGTGGCATGTAAACACCACCGCCAACTAGTGATGAGGTGTTCTAATTGCAGAGTGACACCAACACAGGATTATAAATGCTCACTACGGTATAGGACACTTACGGCGGCCTTAAAAAGGGATTGTTACCTTTGGATCAGAATCACTGCAGTGTCAAGGCCTGACAGTCCCAGTGTGGAAATGCACCCTGAGAGCGCTGCTGCCTAAAAGAGTCTCAATCAGGGCATTGAGGTTAGCAATGAATTCAGTCCCAACCCCTGTGAGGCCTTCTCAGTTCTTCAGTGGAGGAAGTCTGGAACAACAAGGACTCCTTCCTAGAGCTGGTTGCTCAGCCAACAGGGGAGAAGGGTAAGAGAGGTGACCAAGAACCTCATGGTCCCTCTGGTTGAGGAGGGAAATCTCAGCCAGTCAGTGAGTGTCTACCTAAGGTCGAGGATTGGGGGGGGAGGTTCCTCCCAGTAGCTTGGTAGCATTAGCTCCAGCCTCGACTCCCAGGCCTCTTTGTTGTGCTGCTCAAGTAAACATGAAGAGTCTGTTCCTCTATATTCAGTATTTTTTGTGAGGATATAAAAAATTAATTCCTGACAGGAGAACTGATTCGGACAGAGATTCAGAGACTGCATACAATGCTGAGTAAGATCAGCTTCAGTGCTGCCATCACTTAGAAGGGAATGTTATCTTATGGATCAGAACTGCTGCGATATCAGAGCCTGACACTCCCCCCCCCACCTAGAGAGTTTTAAATAAGACAATGAAATTCTAAAGGCCATTTAAAAGGCCATCTAAAGGTGACAGCATAGGCCACTTGTGATGGCAACAGCATTAGGTCTGCATAGATGCAATGAAGAAGCATAAATCAGGCTTTACACGAAGGGTTTTTTCTCCTGGTGACACTTCCACATTCTCCTCAACACTATACCCCCCCCCCCCCCCGCCCCCCACTCAGCTACAGATTAAATGTTGGTGTGAAGTTAAAGTACTGCTGTGCATCCCTGCACACATAATGGGTCTCTCTATTCTCTCTATTCACTCTACCAGATGTTCAGCAGAAACCGCTGCAGGTCTGGTCTGGAAACACCTGAAGGGACATCGTCCAACTTATCGTACACTGTGGATAAAACATGTTAATATTCTAGAGAACAAGGCTTCAGTAGAGACATGAAGAATAACGAGGAAGAACCTCCCAACAAGGTATGTGTGGTAACAAGTGTAGAGGTTCTTCCTCCTTCTTCCTGCCTGTTGTGGGGTTTGGGCTTGTGTGTGAGTGTGTGTGTGAGTGTGTGTGCGTGTGTGTGTGTGTGTGGGGGGGGGGGGGGGGTTATGACTTCCTGTATTGTAGCATTTACAATGGAAGTGTTTTGATACTTATTCTTGAATGGTTTTCCCTTTTTTCCTTCATTCTGTATTTTAAAAAAATAATTAATGAATAAACCATGGGAATAGAAGTACTGCTGAGGAGATGTGGTGTTTTCACACATACTTTTTCCTCGGTTCCTTTTCTGCCTCACAGTTGCGGTGAAAATCAAGTCGTTGCTCTTGTGGGGGTTGTGCCCCGGAAGCTGTGAAACCGAAAGCGTTTGTGTTGAGTCACCGACGCAGGTGGGAACCATCAGACGCCCAGTAGTGATGCTACAGCGGTGCTGAACGGCCACAGGACGTCGGCAGCTATGGAGCTTGTTCCCCTCGTGTGTCTGTGTCTCCTGACGTGGTCCGGACCGACGTCTGCTGATGAAGGCGGTGAGAAAAGTAACGGCTCAGACCGATGACCGGCCTGGTTGTCCTCATCATCATCATCATCATCATTATCATCATCATTATTATTATTATTATTATTATTATTATTAATACTACGGGGTCTGGAATCAGGAAACTGCAGCGCGTGCACGTGTCACATCACAAAATTCTTCCACGTGTCAAACCGGATTATTTTCTGCTGCAAAACTTACTAAATTTATTTCTGATGAATTATAGAATCAGTCTGTTACCGCTGCCTGAGAGTCAGTGAGAGTTTTGTTGATAATTAAAGATAATTAAAGAAATATATATGTATATATATATATATATATATTAAATAATATATGTATATATATATATTTGTTGAGTTGTAGAATTTTTTCCCTTTGGCTTCAATCTCTCAAGTTTAAAATTAATTTCCAAAGGGCATGATGTTCAGATCCAGCATCTGAAAGAAAGAAAGAAAGAAAGAAAGACAGACAGAGAAAAAGTAAAAACACAGGATCAACAAAGCAAAGAATGAAAATAAAATTATTTTCAGAACATGGTTCATTCCTTTCTATTGAAATGTTCCCATCTTTCCTGTTTTAAGTCTTCTTTTTATTATGTCAGAGATTAAATCTATGAAACAGTAAAAGCTTTCAGTAACGTATCCAGGAGAATTAGTTTCAGATTAATATTTTTCTTGTTGACCAGCATCTTAAACCACATTTTCAGAGATAAAATGATAATGTTTTATATTTGTGGACGTCTCTGCAGCGCTTTGTGCCCTCTGACTTCCTTTTTTTTAATCACTCTCCATGTTGATTACATATTTCAACCAGGTTCAAAACACAGTAAAAACTGTTTGTTCGTTGGGTGATACCAAGTATGCAGGGTTTTTTTTGTTATTTATCATGGGGAAAAGAATGAAATGCTGTTCACTATTTACAAGTGTGGTGTAACCCTAACTTTGTGCTAAAAGATAAATTTGAATTCTAAAGACTGGAAGAAATAAAATATAAAAGATGAAAACTTCAGATAGAAATGTTTTTAACACTTTAGTGAGTGAAGAAGGGAGGGACTTCTGGGTAAATGTTCAGAGAGATAAAACACCAACTCAAAGGAAATTGTTTCATGGCTGGTGAAACCGCAGAGATGACGTCTATCTGCCTGGCACCAACTTTTTAACCCTGGAGGTCAACGTCTTCTCACAGAACAGAGGGCGATTGATGCATTTTCACGGATAATATAACAGTATTAAAATTTAAAATTTCCATTACACTGTATTCATATGTGTGTGTGTGTGTGTGTGTGTGTGTGTGTGTGTGTGTGTGTGTGTGTGTGTGTGTATGTGTATACATACATATATGTATAGATAGATTGATGTTGCTACAACCCTCTAAAAATGGCTTGTTTCAAAGGGGGGGGGGTCTAACAATCAAAAGAGCCAAAAATTGTAAAAATAATCAAATTTATTAAACAAATCCAGAAGAACTTCAATCCAACACTGAACTAACCACAAATAAGGCTGATGGGCCAAAATGAACAAAAACAAGGGAAGACACCCAGACACACCCACAAAGTATTGTAGCTCTTCCCTCTAACGTGAACCAACATGAAAACCATAACTGACAGATTGAAGCTGTGAAAACAGGATGACTGTCAGTTATGGTTTTCATGTGGAGCATTACATTGTTCTTGTTCATCTTGTTCAAACACAACAACACAGCTGCTGTCAACACCAGGAAGCAGAGAAGAGAGAGTGAGCCATATTCCTGCCCCTTCTTAATGGGACCTGATCATGGCCACCTGGGAGGGAACAGATGAACAAGAATAATGTAATGCTCAACAAATTCAGCAGGAAAGGGAGATATACGTAAATATGTATACTCACATTGTAATGGGTTGTAATACTGGATGAGGACAATGTGTTAGAAAAGGCAAAGAAACAAGAAAAGTGTCTGGTTAAGTTGTTATAACAACGGACTTCCAAATATCTGACTTAATTTACTCACTCTGCATATAAACAGACTGATTGATACATGTTTCTATCTTCCAGGACGTGTGCTCATCAAAGTGAAAGAAGGGAGTGATGTACTTCTCCCCTGTTCCCTCACTCCCGCGGAGGACATCGGGGGAAAGCGCTTTGAGTGGAAGAAAGACGGGCAGAAGGACGTGTTCGTGTACGAGAGTGGTATTCATTTCAACCAAGGTCTGTCAGGTCAAGACAAGCAGTTCAAAGGTCGCGTCAAGCATTTTTCAGATGCACTGAGGGGAGGCAACGCCTCCATAATGATCACTGGTACAAAGGTGGCTGACAGTGGAAACTACACCTGTGATTTTCCAAATCTTCAGCCAAAACGTCAAATATTCCACATTTCTCTCTTTGTTGGTGAGTGTTTACATTAAAACGCCTCATTATTTACTGATGACACTGGTTTAAGAGTCCAGGATGGACTTTTGTCAAATAACTGCAGTACACATCTGGCAGGGCCTTGTCCCCACAGCTCTGCAGCCACATCTGGGCTGATTCCCTTCAACCATGCTTGATATTAGTGACACATTGCAGAGTTTGGAACTGGGGGGACTCTGTGTCCAGCAAATTTTATAGGCTCCTAAAACCAACAGTCAGATTAAGTACATCCACATCACGCGGCGACTGACCAGGTCAAATGTCATCTACCAGCTGCTGCTAGTAAACAGCAATTGACCTTTTCTCACAAACATCCTAAGAATTAAAAACCTTCAAAAACAGACTTGATGAGAGTCTGTGCTGTTAACACGATTTGAATAATTATTGCGTCTCGGTTCTCCGACACTTTATATGAACTAGTTTGTTTAAACAGACTTCAGCCTTAAAACTGCTCTGGGAACAACACAAACCAGTCACATCTGTGAATATGCAGGCAGCTTAGAGTAGGATGTTTTGTTGAATCAGTTTTAGATGGATAAGTAACAAATTCCATTTTTTTTCTGTCTGCTAAGTTGATTTTATCACAGAAATGCTCTAACATATGTTTTGTTTTGCCTTTTAGGTGGCCCTTTAACCTCTTGTGGCACATTTTAATCATGTGCATTTATGTCTCTTAATATTTCACCATTTTAAACTGTGTATAAGATGAACACTATGAGGAACTTATACATTTCCACTGTATCACTGTAAATCAAACTCTCAGAGGTTTCATCAGGTGTGTTAAACTTACTTACAACTCTGAGTCAGTTGAACTGGTGAGAGATTAAACAGAAAAATATAGATATTCTCTTGTTCTTTTCCCTTCACTTCACATATCAAATACAATAAATCAGTCATAATAAAAGCTATCAGGCTCAAATTTACAGGATCTCTCCCTCCTCTTGTCTATAATGTCTCTACCAAATTTCACGTTGATAGACAGAAGTGACTCGAGAAATTTCAGAAAGTGCAGCACAGAGAATCTCCATTAGTTGCATACAGAGCTTTATAAAACCTCTCTAAAGTGACACAATAATGAAGATAAATGTCTTTTATGATTCTGAAAATGTCACTTAATGTTAACGTTTACAGGAAGAAGATGTTGTTGATATTTAGATGAAGATTTACATATTTATCATCATTGAATCATTAATGTTTTGACCGATAAACAAGTTTCTCTGTTTTGTGCGTGTCCCGCTACAGCAGGAAATCCAACTACCTTAACTTCCATATATGGTCATGCAGGTAAATTCACTAGCTACAAACTCAGAGTGTTTTAATGATGCTGAGTTTCTATTGGATCAAAGCAGCTGTCAATAAAACTCATTTGGAGCTCGAGCAAAGATGCGCCTCTCTGATTGGCTGATGGAGTCAAAAGTCATTTATTTTTTTCACCGTAGATCGTAGAAAGATTCTGATTGGTCGGTTTCGTTCCGGGGCGTTGACAGATTTCAGAGATACTGATCATCATTGGTCAAATAGTTTGTCAACACTTTAAAATTGACCCAAATGACGCTGTTTAAAAAGTTTGAAGGGCGAAGTTAAAACTAAATTAATAAAATAATTCACTTCTCTTCTTGTTATTTTTACGTCCGCGTGAATTTCTATGAGTCGGATTTAATCAGTTGGTTGTTTTTTTTATAACGAGCCCAGTTTGTCTTTAAATGTCTTTTTTTCGACCTATAAATGTTTTTTAACGGCGGCGACACAGGTTAGCACGTTAATTGTTAGCTATTTACTGCCGTAGAGTAAGACGCTACCGTTTTTATGTCGTAAATCATTGATGTAAACTCTTAAATACGTCGAAAAACCGATCATCGGCGCTTTCAAACGAGGTCTAATATGTCAGTGTTAACGTTTGTGGTCGACATGAAAATATATAGTATATTTATTTATTCAGTTTCATAGTAAATCTCGGGTCGCCTGCAACCTCCGCGCCCAAAAACATTAAAAGACAGAAGAGAGGAAAAAATCCCAGGTAAGTACTGATTATGATGACGTTACTCATTACGTGTCCGCTTTTTCATGTTCACACGAGACTAATTTATTTATCACATAATGAGTGGAGACATTTAGTCTGCTCTTAATCATAGTAACAGGGTTTATTGAATTTCGTTCTGCGAATTTTATAGTTATTGTTTTAAGCAGCTATGGATAATTGACATGTGCGTTATGGGAGTTGGCAGGGACAGAAGTTAATGCGGGAAAAACTAACTTTATAGCCGAATGAAACCACTAAAAGCTTCGGTGTATTCTGAGAGACTGATGAGATGAAACACCTCAACATTACATCTGCTTCTAAATGACACAGGTTTTTTTCAACACATTCTTCACTGTATATTTGTTTATGTCATGATATGACACAGAAATAGTGTTTCCAGTTGCAATAAGGGACATGTGTAATTAAGGCTTATGATGTATTTTAGAGTTTTACCTAATCTACATATGTAAGCAGGAATAAAATGAACAAAAAATCCCAGTGTTATACTTGTAATCATATGAGTGTTGTTAATAAGTTACTGGTTATGTTCACAGGTGCAGCTCCAAAGCCATCTGTCACTTCACTTAAAGTTACAAAAGACTGGGCTCTTCTACAGTGTGTTGTTCAAGGGGCTTCTCCAAAACCACTTGTCCAGTGGCAGAACAGTGATGGAAACATCCTTCCTGCTGAAGAACAGGTCTCTGAAAGAGGAGGCAGCTATGACATCATCCTCAAAACTAACGTGACCAAGACGGACCACTATTACTGTGTATCCACACAGGAGGAAATCAGCCATCAGACTAAAGCTGAGATCCATGTATATATCAGTGGTCAGTGGCATTTTAATCTTCAAATGAATCAAACTGTTCATGTGTTGGTAGTTTTTCATAAGTGTTAACGTATGTTTAGACTGACAAACGTCAAACAATGATGAAGAATCTGAAAATTTTTGATTGTTAGACACCCCTGATGTGTTTCAGACTGAGTCAGATTTGTTCTGAGGGTCTGAGACCCAAGAAATAAGGAAACTTCACACACAAACAAACCCAGTGACATCTGGCTTGTGGTTTGTATTAAATCTGACTGTGCAGCTCACTGAGGCTTATACGCTGATCCAGCCAATCACAACTGCTGTATATGAGTCTGTGTTAAGGTGCTCCTGCCACTCAGACCTAATCTAGAGTCTGACATGGCCTTGGCTCAGGTTGTAGGAAACCTCGGCTACAGGCAGATTATCAGGAGAAAAGCAGAAGTCAGGTGGAAAGGGGAGGCAGGACAGTGATTCAAACATCTTCTTACTGATGAACAACATGTGTCAGAAAGAGGAAGATGCTGCGACATCACCCTCCTCACTACTGTGACCGAAACCAAATCCGAGCTCTCAGCTGTGCAGCCAATCAGGAGGAAAGGGGCCATAAGACGGACGCTGACATCACTGAGCCTGGTGACGTTCATCCCAGTGGTGTTTTCATCTTCTGATCAGTTTAGATCAGAGGAGCATGTTCATATCTAGTTGTTCTCTTAGTGAAAGCTGTGATGTTCACTCTACTTTTCATGATGTGCAGTTACATTCTGAGTGTAACATTAACTGTCTGTGATCTGTTTCAGAGTCCCCGACTACACACAGTGTTGTAACTCCTGGTGTCGTTGGTTTTTTCGTTGGTGTCGCTGTTGTCTTCGTTGTTGTCGTCGTTGTAGTGCTTGTAAAGAGGTGCTGAAGAGAAACTGCATTATAAGAAAGGTGAGTTTAAATAATGTATCTACATATTCATAGTAAACAGACAACAAAACAACAAAGTCTTTCTATATGTCTGATTCTCAGAGTCTTGACAGTTGTGTTTATCTTCACAAACGAGCAGCTTCTGTTGGTTTTTACTCTCAGACTGAGATCAGGTCATTTGGGATTTTTTTTATTATACTTTTGTTTTCTCCTCATGCAGGTTGACCATCAGACACATGACCCCCCCCCCCCCCCAAGACTCCAGTCATCCAGGGAGGCAACCCGATCATGAGCCTTAATTACCTTTCCATGTGCTGTTTAGTGGCTGCTGTGTGTATGCTGTTGTATGTCTGTTTTGTGAGAACAAATTTTGAGTTTTACACCGAGAGAGTGAGACATATCGACTGGTCCTCACTTATTTCATATCCATTTGTTTAGAGGCAACAGCTGGACAATCAGCTCTACCTGCTGTTTATCTACATGAACCAGCTCCTGATATTCACATAACAGTAGTGGATATAAACAAGATTCGTTTATATTTTTGTACAGTTTGCAGGAATAGCTGTTAAAGTTTTTGCTACATTTGAGTGGGAAAATTGACTCATGACAGCAGAATTTTCATCTCTAGAACACCCGTTTTCAAAATGCAGCCAAACAGGGCAACAGATTTTAACTGTCTCCTGGAGACAGGAGAGTGACTTTCTGGCTCAGGCCTGAATAAAGAGAATCTAATAGTCCCGACTTTTCCCAAACATCTAATGATAGTTATACCTTAACTGTTCTGTGGTAAAGTTGAGGTATACCAGCAACATTTTGATGAGCTGGAGACAGGAGAGTGACTTTCTGGCTGAGGCCTGAATAAAGCGAATCTAACAGTCCAGATGAAATTAGATGAAATCAGGAAAAAGTTGTTGAACATCTGTGTTTTTTTAAATCAATGTTCAAACAAGATTGTTCCACCCTGGTCACTTTTAAAGAATCGTAGAGAAAAGGTGGCTCCTGATGGTCTGACCTGCCCCTTGCATGGTAGCTCACTGCTGTTGGTATGTGTGTGTATGTGTATGACTGCAGCAAATATGAAAGCTCTTTGAATGTAGACTCTATACAAATGCATCCATTTACCAGATATTATCACACTGCTTGTAGCTCTTCACTGAGCTGGACGTGGCCATCAACAACAACAGGCTTCACTGAAATAAAACCTGCTGCATTGCTATAATCCAATGTGAACATCTTGTAGCTAAATTGAAAAAAACAATATGACTCATGTTTTATTTTGAAATCTGTGTCATTTACATTATTTGGGACAATCATGTGTTGCTTCTTTTTATTTCTTCAGGTGCTAAGCCAGGGTCTGTACAGCTACACACTGAATTATTTACTGTTTTTGACTATAATATTCAAATTGTTTGATTGAAATGACAGTAGGTTTATGTTTATGATGTTAATTGATGAAGCAGTTGCATGTTTCATGTGGTTTCAGGCAGAGTTTCAATTCTTTCCAATAAAATGTGAAAAAATATCAAAATGCATTTTATATCTGTTTTGATGTTTCTGTCTGTTCAGACTCTGACTAAAGAAACTGAGGTTATTCTACTGGGTTTGTCAAGTTCTAAGGTCTTTTATTAAATAAGCTGAAGTGACCACAGTTACATAATAACCAGTATCTTATATCAAATCTGGGTCTATAGGCAAAACACAGTGAAGATCTGTAAAGGTTTAGCTTCTGTTGATTAATTCAGTTCAGGAGAAACACAGAAATCTCAATGTGAGTCACTTTCCTCAGGAGGAGCAACCGAGGAGGGATCCCTCTTCCAGGACAAGTCATCCACTAGATGCCATGCGAAAACAGACTAACAGTAAATTTAGAGAATTGAACACGAGGATAAACACCTAGATATATGGAAACGTGTATGAAAACTCTGATCCAGGTGCAGCAAAACAGACCGAGCCCCATGACCTGTCTGTCACAAGGAGCAGGAAAGAGAACACAACTACACAAAGACACGTTTGTTCATCAAGAGTATCAGGAAGTGGCCAGTGAACTTGAGAGTTTGTAGTTTTATTTCCTACACAGCTAAAGTGTAAGACACTTAAATACTATTATAACACTGTTGGAACAAACTGAAAACAAACAACTGCATATAGTCACCACGGATTTTGTGATAAAACTCAGGAAACATTCACCAACATTATCACTGCTCTGGACTCAAGTTTCTGGTTCAGGAAGTGAAAGGGGGGTCACAAGAAGGTTGGAGGTCAAAAATTAGACAATGTCAGACTGTAATTTCTTTGAACCCCTGCCTAATGTGAACAGCAATGATATGTATCGCTGCAGGTCATCATTCAACCACTAGCTGTCAAGATGGTGTCCACCATATGGTCTTTGCCAATAATGGGGGGACTTTTGGGGGAAAAAACCAAGTCTGATTATGAAAAATGAAACACATCGCACTTTGGATGGAGCAAGTCTCATATATATGTAGATCTGAGCAAGTTTATTATAAAGCCAAAACCATGAAAACCCAGAGCTGAGACCAGGAGGCATAGTTTTAGTCTTAAACACTTCTCAGAGTCTCCATCACTGTTGTCACCCACTCAATACCCAATAGAGACTGTGTCTGCCCCCAACTCATTCGAAAGCCTGATTCTTAATCTGACATATGCAACCTGGAAAACATTAAAGCTTGTTCTATTTGTTATAGTGAACCATTCTTCAAACCTTGAATTTCTATCTGAATTCTCAGAGTTTTTGTCAACCTTAGTCATCAGTACAGACATAGTGGTTATAGTAGGTGATTTCAGTATCCAAGCAGATGTTGATAACAATGGTCTTAGCCTTGTTATCTCATTATAAAACTCAATTGGCTTTGCTCAGAGTTTAAATAAACCCACCCACTCACCATTTTAGCCACACCCTCAACCTTGTTCTGACTTATGGCACAGATGTTTAATCATCTTTCCAGAGATTCCTCCTCTAATGGACCATTGTTTGGTACCTTTTAAATTCCTACTACACACCATTAGACAAAAATGTCTTTACTAGATGTCTAACTGATAGTGCTGTAGCTAGACTTAAGGAAGTGATTTCATCAGTGCTTAATTCACTACCATATCATGATATAACAGAGAACTCGTATGTTAACTTTAGCCCATCATAAACTGATCCTCTTGTTGATAGTGCTTCAGACTCAATGAGAATGTTGCTTGACGCCATTGCCCCACTCAAAGAAAAGATAATAAAACAAAGGATGTTAGCTCCATGGTTTAACTCCCAAACCTGTATATTAAAGCAAACAACTCAAAAACTTTAGTAGGACATGGCGCTCTGCTAAACTGGAACAATCCCGCTTAGCCTTGCATGATGGTCCTAAAACATATAGGAAGGCTCTCAGTGATGCCAGAGCAAACTATTACTCATCTTTAATATAGGAAAATAAAAAAAGAAACCCTAGGTTTCTTTTCAGCACCGTAGCCAGACTAACAGAGTCATAGCTCTAGAGATCCATGTATTCCTATAGCTCTCAGCAGCAACTATTTCCCGAGCTTCTTTAATGATAAAACTCTAAATATGAGAGAGAAAATTTACCTTTTCCTGTCTTCAACTGGCACAAAATAAAACAATCAGGCCAAGTACATCCACTTCGTACAGCGACTAACCAGGTCAGCTACTGCTAGTAAATGGTATTTGACCTTTTCTCTCAAGCCTCCTAGGCATTAGACTTGATGAAAGTCTGTACCGTTAACACCAATTGAACAATTATTGCATCTCGGTTCTCCTTCCCTTCATATGACACTTTATATGAACTATTTTGTTTCAAGCAGGCTTCAGCCTTAAACCTGCTCTTGGAACAATACAAACCAGTCACATCTGTGATTGTGCAGGAACTTGAAAGTAGGACGTTTTGGTTAAATCAGTTTTAGATGGATGAACAACAGATTCCTTTTTTTTCTGTCTGCTAAGCTGATTATATCACAGAAATGCCCTAACATATGCTTTCTTTTTTTTCTGTCCTTTAAAAGACAGAAGAGAGGAAAATATCCCAGGTGAGTCCTGATTCTGATGACGTCACTCGTTACGTGTCCGCTTTTTCTTGACATGACACTAATATTACATCACTTAATAAGTGGTGATATTAAGCCTGTTCACCACCTTGATCCATGCAGATATTAATATAACAGGGTTTATTAAATTCTCCCTTATATATCTAATCCCCTGAGTGTTGTTAATAAATCATTGTTTGTATCCACAGGTGCAGCTCCAGAGCCGTCTGTGACAATACTTAATGAAACAAAAGATGGGTTGCTGCTGCAGTGTGTTGTTCGAGGGGCTTCTCCAAAACCACTTGTCCAGTGGCAGGACAGTGATGGAAACATCCTTCCTGCTGAAGAACAGGTCTCTGAGAGAAGAGGCAGCTACGACATCATCCTCAAAGCCACTGTGACCAAGACGGACCACTATTACTGTGTATCCACACAGGAGGAAATCAGCCATCAGACTAAAGCTGGGATCTATGTGCCTGTCTATGGTGAGTTTCTTCATATTTCTGAGTTATACTTTCAAATAAATTAGATTTTTCTTTTGTTGGTACTTTTTAAAAAATGTTTACATATGTTTAGACTGACAAAAGTCAAACTTTGATGAAGAATATGTGTAAGTTGAAAATGTTTCAGACTGAGTCAGATTTGTTCTGAGGCTCTGAGACTAAAGAAATAAGGAAACTTCACACACAATTCCAGTGACTGTTACAGAAATATCTGGTGTAACCTGATCCTGAGGATCAACGTGAAAACAGACTGAAATCAGAATCAGTGACAGTTTTGTTCCACAAGTGAAAAGAAAAATGTTCTGAGACTAAAGAGTTATCGTTTCAACTTCATCACCAAAATGTACTGAGACTTACCTGAGTTCTTCTGAGCTGTAATTAGATCAGACAGAGACACTGAGAGATTCATTAATCTCATTGGGTAATTACAGTTTTACAGCAGCAGAGTCACACATGAATCACAAACAACACAAGGATGCTCAAAGATGGAGACAAGATTTGAGTCACTGATGTTTTTATTCTTTTATTTTTTTATTAGAAACTTGCGTCAAACTCTAAATAATGACTTAACTCTAAATATGTACAATAATGGTGACTGTTAATGATGTGATCCAATGAATTCACACACAGGCTTTGGAAGTACAGTGTTTACTGAAAGAGGTCGACTTAATAACTGGTTAATATATCTTTACCCATGTCACTGCAGTGAGGCTCTTATATGACAAACATGTTGGTGAGGACGCAGCCTCCTAACACCTGGCTCCTCCACTGCAGCAGATTACAGGCAGAACTTCATTAAAATCCAACTTTAGGTTTTGACTTCGAGTGAAAACAGAAATGAAAACAACAGTGAAACTGTCCACGTTGTGATTTTTAAAGCTGGACACAGATTGTCGTCCTCTGTCTGAACCTGAAACCAGGAGTTAACAGACGTTCACCACTTCAACAATTTACTAATATCTGACTTGTGGTTTGTATTAAATGTGACCGAGGTTGACGATGTCTATGTGACGACTGCTACATGTGTTTCCTGTCTAATAATGAGTTTCAGGTTTTATCCCAGAATCATATATTTGCTGTTTTGACCATAACACACAAATGCTCTAACATTTTTTTTTGTTGTTTTTATCTTAATAGACAGAAGGGAGGAAAAAAACAAGGTGAGTCCTGATTTTGATGATGTCACTGGTCTCTACATCTCACTTGTATGTTTAGTTTACGATCATTAATATACATTACTCACCTTAATTATAAAATAATAAAACCCTCTAGGGGAAACTTTCCAGCTTGACTGAGCCACCAAAGAAGATTCTAAATAAACTGTATGATTAGTTTTTCATCCTGGCAGGACAATGAGTTAACTGTATTTCTCATTGACATTATTAAGACCCTATAAAAGAAGCAGTTTAACATTGAAGAATCTATGATTCATATTTTATAACACAGTTTTCATATTATGACAAAGAACAATTTTCCCTCAATGTTGACACGTTTCAGTCTTGATGTGTCAGAAGCTGTGCAGCCAATCATCTGTGTTTTCATCGGCTGATCAGTTTAGATCAGAGGAGCGTGTTCACATCTAGTTGTTCTCTTAGTAAAAGCTGTGATGTCCACTCTACTGTTCTTGACGTGTAGTTACATTCTGAGTGTAACATGAACTCTCTGTGATCTGTTTCAGAGTTTCCTACTGGATGGGTCCTTGCTACATTTTTTGGGACTCTTTGTGTTGGTGCTGTTATTCTAGTTGTACTTAGAGTCAAAGGCTGCATCATTTGTACAAAAGGTAAGTTTAAATAATGTATCAGCATATTGACAATGAACAAACAACTGTGTCTTCATATCTATCTGATGTTGAGAGTCTTGACAGTTGTGTTTATCTACTGAAACCAGCAGCTTCTGTTGGTTTTTACTCTCAGACCGAGATCAGGTCATTTGGGATTTTCTTTATTATACTTTTGTTTTCTCCTCATGCAGGTCGACCACCATACATATGACCCCCCCTTAAAACTCCAGTCATTCAGGGTAGCAACCTGATCATGAGCCTTAATTACCTTTCCTTGTGCTGTTAAGTGGCTGCTGTGTGTATGCTGTTGTACGTCTGTTTTGTGAGAACCATTGTGAGTTTTAGACCGAGAGAGTGAGACATATTGGCTGTTCCTCACTTATTTCATATCCATTTGTCTAGTGGCAGCAACTGGACAATCAGCTCCACCTGCTGTTTATCTACATGAACCACCTCCCGACATTCACATAACAGTAGTGGATGGAAACAAAGATTCATTTGTATTTACTTTGTACAGTTTGCAGGAATTGCTGTTAAAGTTTTTGCTACATTTGTGTGGAAAATTGACTCATGACATCATCTCTAGTACAACATTCAATATGCAGCCAAAAAGGGCAACAGATTTTAACTGTGTGTGTGTGTGTGTGTGTGTGTGTGTGTGTGTGTGTGTGTGTGTGTGTGTGTGTGTGTGTGTGTGTGTGAAAATCACTGCAGCAAATATTAAAGCTCTTTCAATATAAGCTCTATACAAAAGCATCCATTTACCAGATATTATCACTCTGCTTGTAGCTCTTCACTGAGCTGGACGTGGGCATCAACAACAGCAGGCTTCATTGAAATAAAACCTGCTGCATTGCTATAATCCAATATGAACATCTTGTAGCTAAATTGAAAAAACAATATTACTCATGTTTTATTTTGAAATCTGTGTCATTTACATTATTTGGGACAATCATGTTGCTTCTTTTTATTTCTTCAGGTGCTAAGCCAGGGTCTGTCAGGTACAGCTACACACTGAACTATTTACTGTTGTTGACTATAATATTCAAATTGTTTAATTGAAATGACAGTAGGTTTATGTTTATGATGTTAATTGATGAAGCATTTGCATGTTTCATGTGATTTCAGGCAGAGTTTAAATTCTTTCGAATAAAATGTGAAAAAATATCAAATTGTATTTTATATCCGTGTTGATGTTTCTGTCTGTTCAGACTCTGACTAAAGAAACTAAAGTGATTCTACTGAGTCGGTCGAGTTCTAAGGTCTTTTATTGAATAGGCTGAAGTGACAGTTACATAAGAACCAGTATCTCAGATCAAATCTGGGTCTATAGGCAAAACACAGTGAAGATCTGACTGTGACTGTACCTTAATACCAACATAGAATAAGTTTTTGTGCTGAAAGAGAACAATGGGTTGAGTAACTGATCTTTTACACTGGAGGCACATTAAGAAGGGATCTGCTATAGTCCAGTATGAGCAGGAGGAATAATAACAGCAGGTAGAAGCTGTTTCACTGATCACACAGGCACCTGACTACTGTTTAAAACAGACCTGAATCATTTCTTTAATTTGTGCTTTTATTCTGGAGAAATGTCACTGAAAAGGTTTAGCTTCTGTTGATGAATTCAGTTCAGGAGAAACACAGAAATCTCAATGTGAGTCACTTTCCTCAGGAGGAGCGACCGAGGAGGGATCCCTCTTCCAGGACAAGTCATCCACTAGATGTTGTGCATTTTATTAAACACAGCTACAGATTAATGTTAGTATGAAGATAAAGTTCTGCTCAGGAGGAATATTCTTTATTTCATATTTTATATAGAGTCTATGATTATTGATGTTTATTATAATTGTCTTTTTTGACCGATGAACACGTTTTTCTGCTGTTTTATGGTCAGACAGGTCATTTTTCCTGTCTCACGGTGCTGGATGAAAGTAGCTGTCAATAAACCGCTGTTTGACGTCACGAAAAGATGCGTCTCTCTGATTGGCTGATGGAGTTAAAGTCTTTTATTTTCGTCTCTGCAGAAAGATGCTTGGTTCGTTTTGTTCTAGACATTAAATAAGATGTAAAAAATTTAGAATTAACCGAAATATAAATGTTTTAAAAGTCTGAAGAGACGCTTGAATTAAAATGAGTTAGAATTATAATTTTTTTATGCTATATATATTTTTCTATTTACATTGAACCCAGGATGTTTTTAGTTTTATAAATGCTTTTTAACGGCGTCGAGACAAGCTAGGATGTTAAATGCTAACTGTTTAGCGCCTGTTTTAACGACTTAAATCATTTATTCAAACTGTTAAACACGTTGCAAAAATGATCACCCGCACTTTTAAACGAGGTCTAGTATATCTGTGTTTGGATCTTCGGTCAACATGCAGATATCCTGTATATGTCGGGATATTTTCGGTTTTATTAGTTATAACAGTACAGAAACAGGCTGGAAAGAAGCAGAGAGGGACCCGGCTATCACATGAAACACAGGTCGCCTCCTGGAATGAAACCTGGATGTTTAGTGGTGAAACCTTAAGCATTAGTCCACCTGGACGCTCCAGGGGGACGTTTTCACCGCTTCTGTGCAGAATTGACGAGTCACAGTTGTGTCCGCGGAGCTGACGCTTTTATTGTGAAGGATTCGTGCCGGAAGCGTGGCTGCTGTTGCAGCTCGCGGAAGCTGAGACGCAAAGTGTCTCTGATGAGCCAATCACGGCGTCAGGAGCCTCAGCCTCGTCACATACAGATGTTACAACAGATGTTACAGTGACGCCGCAGCGGTGCTGAACGGCCACAGGACGTCGGCAGCTATGGAGCTTGTTCCCCTCGTGTGTCTGTGTCTCCTGACGTGGTCCGGACCGACGTCTGCTGATGAAGGCGGTGAGAAAAGTAACGGCTCAGACCGATGACCGGCCTGGACTGTGTTTATTCTCTGTGACTGGGTTTTATGGGAATGAAGAACCGGTGAACGTGCTGGAGTCTGGAGCCAGTTTAGTGTCGTGACAGCGGCAGCACCTGCACCTGTCACATCAGAAATAAATAAAACGATGTGAAAAACCACAAAAGAAAAAAAAAAAAACACCAAAACTTAAAATCAAACATATTTAGATACATATCAACAAACATGTAAACATAAATACTAATCATCTTACCAGCAACAATATCGTGCAAAATTGGACAAGTTCATTTTCTTTTGGATGCAAATGATTATCATAATTTTTTTTTATACTTTCTGTTTGCAGTTTATCATCCAAAGTAAAGCTGTGTGTCCTGTCTGTCCTTCTTACTGTTTTATTTGTTAGATTTGTGGTTTTGTGTGTGTGTGTGTGTGTGTCTGTATGTGTTTTGATAAGCTGCAGTTTTTCTCAGTCACCACTGCAGTTTGACCACTGACTAAACGTCTTATAACTGGTGCTGCAGAGTCACTGAGGTGACACATGTTGATGTTACATTTCATCTTCCAGGGCCAAGTGTCGTCACTGTGGCCGTGGCAGAAGGGAGGGACGCCATTTTACCCTGTTCCCTCAGGACCAAGGAGAATATTGAGCAAACGGTGTTTGACTGGAAGAAAGATGGTCAGGAGGTGTTCCTGTACGACGCAGGCAAACATTACAATAAGGGCCGAACGGGTCAGGACCAACAGTTCAGAGGACGGGTTTTTCATTTTGAAGGTGAACTGAAGTACGGCAACGCCTCCATAAAAGTCCACAATACAAAGATGGCTGACGATGGAGGTTACACCTGTACTTTCCCAGGAAAACAAGTCTCCCACATTAGGCTTGTTGTAGGTGAGCATGTTAGTAAAAAGGTTTATGGATGTGACTTTTAATGGGCTTCTGTTTATTCATTGTAACTGTTTGTAACGTTTTTCTTTCTCTTACTGTTTCTAGAATTCTTATAGCATTTATATTAACCAGTGATTAATATTTATCTATCTATCTATCTACATTACGGTTATGTAATTGATTTATAAATTATTTTTAATTTTTTTTTTACTTATAATAACATTTAATGCAGTATTATATTACATAACATTAAAATTAATAATAATCTTCCCAACACTTTTTGTTTTCGAAGAGGGGCAATAAATACCTGAAGCTTTTTCACTTGGCTCATCAGTGTCTGTAAAGTATTGGTGTAGTTCACTACCTTGGTCCAGACTGAGATATTTCCACAGCTGCTAGATAGATTTCCATTATATTTTTTATAAACATTCGTGGTCTCCATGGGGCTGAACCCTCCTCAGAAACACCTTCCTGAGCTTCTGATTAAAATGAGCTTTGAGAACGTGTTATCACACCTAGCTGTGATCATGGGTATGATGCTTTTTAACCTGTAGAGGTCAGTGCAACTACGCATTTCTTAATATAAACTCTAATTTGGAATTAATCTTTAAATATCAATAATCTCAAAGAAAACCCCTCTCTACTGGTTATACTCTGATCAGGTTCCTATTATCTCAGACTGAATAAGATGCTCTGCTCTTGATGTATTTAGGCTGCATGTCAGTAGTCTCCATAAAATGTTTTAGAGTTTTAGATGAATTTATATTCAGCAAAAAAAGGTAAAAGTCTCATGTTATGTTCCTATTATTGCAGGTCTTGCATATTTAGCAATATTTCACAATCACGATATAATAATGTTCTGTTTTTCCTTTTAGATCCTGACCCAGAGAGCTTTATCTTAACCTCTTGTGGCACATTTTAACCATGTGCATTTATGTTTCACAATATCTCACCATTTTAAACTGTGTATAAGACAGACACCAGGAGTAACTGATACATTTCCACTGTATCACTGTAAATCAAACTCTCAGAGGTTTCATCAGGTGTATTCATCTTACTTACAGCTCTGAGTCAGTTGAACTGGTGAAGGATTAAATAGAAAAAAACAGATGTTCTCTTGTTCTTTTCCTGTCAATTCACATGTCCACTACAATAGATCAGCCATAGTAAGAGCTATCAGGATGAAATTTACAGGATCTCTCCCTCCACTTGTTTAAAATGTCTCTACCAAATTTCATGTTGATAGACAGAAGTGACTCTGAGATATTTAAGAAAGTGCAGCACAGAGAATCTCCATTAGTTGAATACAGAGCTTTATAAAACCTCTCTAAAGTGACACAATAATGAAGATAAAAGTCTTTTATGATTCTGAAAAATGTCCCTAGATGTTAAATTTTACAGAAAGAAGATGTTGTTGATATTTAGATGAAGATTTACATATTTATCATCATTGAATCATTCATGTTTTGACCGATAAACAAGTTTCTCTGTTTTGTGCGTGTCCCGCTACAGCAGGAAATCCAACTACCTTAACTTCCATATATGGTCATGCAGGTAAATTCACTAGCTACAAACTCAGAGTGTTTTAATGATGCTGAGTTTCTATTGGATGAAAGTAACTGTCAATAAAACTCATTTGGAGCTCGCGCAAAGATGCGCCTCTCTGATTGGCTGATGGAGTCAAAAGTCATTTAGTTTTTTCACCGTAGATCGTAGAAAGATTCTGATTGGTTGGTTTTGTTCCGGGGCGTTTACTGATTTCAGAGATACTGATCATCATTGGTCAAATAGTTTGTCAACACTTTAAAATTGACCCAAATGTCGCAGTTTAAAAAGTTAAGAGGAGCAGCGTTAAAACTAAACGATGGAAATTACTCACTTTTATTCTGGTTATTTTTACATCCGCGGAATTTGAAAACAGTTGGATTTAATCGATGTTATTTTTGTTTTTTAAACGAACCCAGTTTGTCTTTAAATGTCTGTTTTTCGACCTATAAATGCTTTTTAATGGCGGAGACACAGGTTAGCACGTTAATTATTAGCCATTTACTGCCGTAGAGTAAGACGCTACCGTTTTTATGTCGTAAATCACTTATTTAAACTCTTAAATACGTCGAAAAACCGATCATCGGCGCTTTCAAACGAGGTCTAATATGTCAGTGTTGACGTTTGTGGTCGACATGAAAATATATAGTATATTTATTTATTCAGTTTCATAGTAAATCTCGGGTCGCCTGCAACCTCCGCGCCCAAAAACATTAAAAGACAGAACCGAGGAAAAAATCCCAGGTATGTACTGGTTATGATGACGTCACGAGTCTCCACTTCTCACCTGTACCTTAACTTTCGCTCAACAGGCCTAAAAACTTCACGTGTGTAAACCTTATTGTCTACAACCGGCATCATTCTTCTTCGTGCAGGCTCAGACTAATTACTGGTCACATGAACGTCTCGTAGGTTTGTTCAAACTTTCCTGAAGGTCACAGATGATGTTTAGTTAAGCTGAGATATTGATAATGTCATTATTTTAACTGTTATTTTTTAACCTCAGAGGTTTCTATTATTTATTCCACCGTCACATTACTCACCTTAATCATAAAACAATAAAAACACTTTAGAGGAAACTTTCTCCAGCTTGACTGAGCTACCAAAGAAGAATCTAAATTAATTACATGATTATGAGTCAGAAATGGTTCCTGACTTACACTGGAAGAAGTTAAAAAAAGTTTGAAATCTCAGACTTTGCTGGGTAATGTAACTGATGCTTATACTGTACTTTTCTATTTCTGTCTGTTTTTTTGTTTTTCTCTTTTGTACACTGAACTTCACCTAATCGAGCAGAGAGTCAGATGTTCTCTTTCTAATTGTAAAATTGTGTTACATAATCTGTTGTTTATACTGTGTTCACAGGTGCAGCTCAGGAGCCATCTGTAACTAATCTTAATCAAACAAAAGACTGGGCACAGCTGCAGTGTGTTGTCCGAGGTGCTTTTCCAAAGCCTGAAGTAGAGTGGCAGGACAGTGGTGGAAACATCCTTCCTGCTCAGGAGCCACAGGTCACAGACAAAGGAAGGAGTTACGACATCGTCCTCCAAACCACTGTGACCAAGACCGACCGCTATCGCTGTGTAGCCACACAGGAGGAAATCAGCCATCAGATTCATGCTGAG
Source organism: Istiophorus platypterus (assembly GCA_016859345.1). Taxonomy (NCBI): domain Eukaryota; kingdom Metazoa; phylum Chordata; class Actinopteri; order Istiophoriformes; family Istiophoridae; genus Istiophorus; species Istiophorus platypterus. The sequence continues at coordinate 28,917,226 of CM029117.1, forward strand.
ATCTATGTGCTCATGAATGGTGAGTGGTATTCAGTCCTCAAATAATTTTAATTATCATTAGTTTTTAGTTTTCAGAAACTCAAATGTTCATGTTGAGAAAATTTTATTTATCCCAGGAGGGCAGCTCAGTTTTCTCAATATACCCAGGTTCTTACAAAGCCATAGACGAGCAGCAATCAGCAGTAATAATAACTAATTCAGTCAGTACATGGGCCAGAGATGGAAACTGGCCCCCTCATGTGGCCCTCGAAACATAAAATTCACAAAATTAAGAGAATAACAATAAACAAGTATAAATAAGAATAAATCAAAATTTTTTAGATATATTTCAAATTAACTCTGTTTCTACATTAAGTAAAGTTTTAATGCTCTGTTCACATAAGGAATGAAGAACTCAAATAGAGGTTGGTTTTCCTAAGGGACACTTTGTAGCACCGGTGTTAAGGCTTCACTGTGAATTCACTGGACAGGATGTGGTCAGATTGGCAAAGGATTTCCTTTGCAGAAACAACTAGTCTCTCTGCTGGACTCTGATTATCCTGGAGTGGAGCTTAGCAATACTGTTGAGGCTGTTCCTGTCCTTCACAGACAACCTGTTAAACTAACAAATACAAGAAAAAGTTTATAGACTTTCAATAAATGACTGAATTAAATATTGAGTAAATATTTGACCCAACTCTAATGTCTGCATTTATAGTGTAGAGTTGTAGCGAGTGAATGTCAGATTATGAAGAGAAACAATTATGATCATTCAAATCACCAACATCATCACAGATTCTAAGGAGCTCTGGCTGAAGACACCCTCAATGTTGAGTCGAAATTCAAGAGTTTGAGTTCATCACTGTATATTTGCTTTTGTCATGATATGAGCAAGAAATAGTGTTTTCAGTTGTGATTATTAAAAAACTGTAGTTTAAAATTGCTAGATACACATCTTATCAAACACTGCTGACATGTGTAATTAAGGCTTACGTTGTTGTATTTCAATGTTTTTTCCTAATCCACATATATAAGCAGGAAAGAAATGAACAAAAAATCCAAGTGTTACATGTCTAATTTTTAGAGTGATTTCAATAAATCATTGTTTATGTTCACAGGTGCAGCTCAGGAGCCATCTGTAACTAATCTTAATCAAACAAAAGACTGGGCACAGCTGCAGCGTGTTGTCCGAGGTGCTTTTCCAAAGCCTGAAGTAGAGTGGCAGGACAGTGGTGGAAACATCCTTCCTGCTGAGGAGCCACAGGTCACAGACAAAGGAAGGAGTTACGACATCGTCCTCCAAACCACTGTGACCAAGACCGACCGCTATCGCTGTGTAGCCACACAGGAGGAAATCAGCCATCAGATTCATGCTGAGATCTATGTGCTCATGAATGGTGAGTGGTATTCAGTCCTCAAATAATTTTAATTATCATTAGTTTTTAGTTTTCAGAAACTCAAATGTTCATGTTGAGAAAATTTTATTTATCCCAGGAGGGCAGCTCAGTTTTCTCAATATACCCAGGTTCTTACAAAGCCATAGACGAGCAGCAATCAGCAGTAATAATAACTAATTCAGTCAGTACATGGGCCAGAGATGGAAACTGGCCCCCTCATGTGGCCCTCGAAACATAAAATTCACAAAATTAAGAGAATAACAATAAACAAGTATAAATAAGAATAAATCAAAATTTTTTAGATATATTTCAAATTAACTCTGTTTCTACATTAAGTAAAGTTTTAATGCTCTGTTCACATAAGGAATGAAGAACTCAAATAGAGGTTGGTTTTCCTAAGGGACACTTTGTAGCACCGGTGTTAAGGCTTCACTGTGAATTCACTGGACAGGATGTGGTCAGATTGGCAAAGGATTTCCTTTGCAGAAACAACTAGTCTCTCTGCTGGACTCTGATTATCCTGGAGTGGAGCTTAGCAATACTGTTGAGGCTGTTCCTGTCCTTCACAGACAACCTGTTAAACTAACAAATACAAGAAAAAGTTTATAGACTTTCAATAAATGACTGAATTAAATATTGGAGTAAATATTTGACCCAACTCTAATGTCTGCATTTATAGTGTAGAGTTGTAGCGAGTGAATGTCAGATTATGAAGAGAAACAATTATGATCATTCAAATCACCAACATCATCACAGATTCTAAGGAGCTCTGGCTGAAAACACCCTCAATGTTGAGTCGAAATTCAAGAGTTTGAGTTCATCACTGTATATTTGCTTTTGTCATGATATGAGCAAGAAATAGTGTTTTCAGTTGTGATTATTAAAAAACTGTAGTTTAAAATTGCTAGATACACATCTTATCAAACACTGCTGACATGTGTAATTAAGGCTTACGTTGTTGTATTTCAATGTTTTTTCCTAATCCACATATATAAGCAGGAAAGAAATGAACAAAAAATCCAAGTGTTACATGTCTAATTTTTAGAGTGATTTCAATAAATCATTGTTTATGTTCACAGGTGCAGCTCCAAAGCCATCTGTCACTTCACTTAAAGTCGCAAAAGACTGGGCTCTTCTACAGTGTGAAGTTCAAGGGGCTTCTCCAAAACCACTTGTCCAGTGGCAGGACAGTGATGGAAACATCCTTCCTGCTGAGGAACAGGTCTCTGAGAGAGGAGGCAGCTACGACATCATCCTCAAAGCCACTGTGACCAAGACGGACCACTATTACTGTGTATCCACACAGGAGGAAATCAGCCATCAGACTAAAACTGGGACCCATGTCTATGTCAGTGGTAAGCCTATTCCTAGTTGTTTTTTGATCTTTAAATCATTTTTGTTGGTGTTTTTTTTTTTTTTGTTTTGTTTTTTTTTTTTTTAAATAGGTATATTTAGCACAGAGCAATGAAGAATTTGTGTAATTTGAAAATGTTTCAGACTGGGTCAGATTTGCTCTGAGACTTAAGAAATAAGGAAACTTCACACACAAATCCACTGACTGATTTGCAAATATCTGGTGTTACCTTATCCTGAGGATCGACGTGAAAACACAAAATGAGGCCAATTTAGACTGAAATCAGAATCATGTCGTGGAAAGATCCCCTGGAGAAGACAACTCGTTTTAAGATCTTTTATTCACATAAAAGTCTGATTCTGCAGAATACTAAGACTGAATATTTGCATTGAATTACACAGCTCCTCCAATGTTGGACACTTTCTTGCGGGGTTTCTACCAATGAGCTTTTTTTCTTCAATTCTGATATATTACATCACTTCCTTTGTTCTGACCAATGGTTGTATTATCCACTTCTGACGTAGTTCATTTTGATGGTGGCTCCGATACCCTTGGCCTTAGTTGTCAGTTAGACAACAGCATGATGCTTTTATCAAATTTTGACATTCTTCCAGCTTTGTTTACTTCTACCTCAGGGACACCTGGTCTTTGGGGAGGGGGGCTTCCAATATTCTGAACTAGCTGGATTGAGAAAGAGAGAACGAGAGACGGGGGGCAGGAGGGAGGAGAGAGAGCATAGCACAATAATGGGACTAACAGCTCTATATACTATAGTTATACTAACAGGGCTGATAATATTACTAATAGGACTGAATGAAATGGTAAAAGTAGTAAACATAAGGATTAAAGCAGTGGGTGTTGATCAGGCTCATGGTGCAGTAGGTGGTTCTACAGTCCTGGATCCAGACTCTGATCCAGACTCGGGAGCATCAGAAAAAACCTGCAGAAAGTAACAGGAGGAAGAGGAGAGAGACGAGGAAGCACAAAACTGCAGGAGAGGGAGGACAGTTAGTAACAAGCATGGAGTCAAGATTTGAGACATTTATGTTTTAATTATTTTATTTCTTAATTAGTAAAGTTAAACTCTAAGCTAAGACCCAACTGTAAATATATACAACGATTGTGACGGTTAATAACAGATTGTCACACATGGTTACAGGTGTCAGACACAGCAGGACTAAAGCAGAAGTCAGGTGGACACAGCCTAAAGTAGAGGAGGCAGGACAGTGATTCAAACATCTTCCTACTAATGAACAACGTGTCAGAAGGAGGAAGATGCTGTGACAAAAGGTAAAGGTAATCAGAGAGAAAGTTACCATAAGACGGATGCTGACATCACTGAGCCTGGTGACGTTCATCCCAGTGGTGTTTTCATCTTCTGATCAGTTTAGATCAGAGGAGCATGTTCACATCTAGTTGTTCTCTTTGTGAAAGCTGTGATGTTGACTCTACTGTTCTTGACGTGTAGTTACATTCTGAGTGTGACATTAACTCTCTGTGATCTGTTTCAGAGTTTCCTACTGGATGGGTCCTTGCTACATTTTTTGGGACTCTTTGTGTTTGTGCTGTTATTCTAGTTGTACTTAGAGTCAAGGGCTGCATCATTTGTACAAAAAGTAAGTTTAAATAATGTATCAGCATATTGATAATGAACAAACAACTGTGTCCTCATATCTATCTGATGTTGAGAGTCTTGACAGTGGTTTTTACTCTCAGACTGAGATCAGGTCATTTGGGATTTTCTTTAGTATAATTTTGTTTTCTCCTCATGCAGGTCGACCATCAGACACATGACCCCCCCTTAAACTCCAGTCATTCAGGGTAGAAACCGGATCATGAGCCTTAATTACCTTTTCCTTGTGCTATAAGTGGCTGCTGAAGTGTGAATGCTGTTGTACGTCTGTTTTGTGAGAACAAGTTTAAGTTTCAGACCAGGACAGTGAGACTTTTTTCTGATTTAAGACCTGGTGGTAAAGTTAACGTTAGAATTAGTTTCAGGTTAAGGTTCAGATGAGAGTTATGGTTCAGCAGATAGTTGTGATGGTAGCGAGGTGATAAGTGAGGTTGTTGCTGTGGTGAATTTACATGTAGCTCAATCTGCTTTCACATTCAATTCAACTTTATTTATATAGCACCATCTCCTAACAGAGGTTATAATGATAGGGCCAATAATAATAGTACTAATAAGACTGAGTGAAATGATAATAGTAGCAATCATAATAATTGAAGCATTGGGTGTTGATCAGGCTCATGGGGCAGTAGGTTTTTCTACAGTCCTGGATCTGGACTCTGCAGCATCAGAGGCAGAAAAACCTGCAGAAATTGGAAGGAAGAAAGAGGAGATAGAGGAGGAAGAACAAAACTACAGGAGAGATGAAGAAATAAAGTTGGCAACAAGCATTGATGGGATATGAATGTGTGCAGATGAAGAGGAAGAGAGAGGAGCTCAGTGCATCATGGGAAGTCTCCCGGCAGCCTAGGTCTATAGTGGCACAACTAGGGGATGGTTTAAGTTGATCCTGAGCCAGTTCTGACTAGAAGCATTATCAGAGAAGAAAAGTTCAAGCCTCCTCTTAAACATGAAGAGGGTGTTGGCTGAATGAAACAAGATTGTTCAACCGTGGTCACTTTTAAAGAATCGTAGGGAAAGGTCTCTCCTCATGGTCTGACCTGCATGGTAGCTCACTGCCGTTTGTGTGTGTGTGACTGTGTGTGTGTGTGTGTGTGTGTGTGTGTGTGTGTGTGTGTGTGTGTGTTTTAATGACTGCTGCAAATATTAAAGCTCAATGAATATAAGCTCTATTATACATCTATTTACCAGATATTATCGCTCTGCTTGTAGCTCTTCACTGAGCTGGACGTGGGCATCGACAACAACAGGCTTCACTGAAATAAAACCTTACTGCTCTGCTGTAAACAAATGTGATCATTTTATAGCTGAAGTGAAAAACTTTGTGACTCATGTTTTATTTTGAAATCTGTGTCATCACACTGAACTATTTACTTCTGTTGACTGTTATATTTGAATTGTTTAATTAAAATGACAGTAAGTTTATGTTTATGTTGTTGACTGATGATGCAGTTGAATGTTTCATGTGATTTCAGGCAGCACTTCAATCATTTCTGTACAATAAAACATGAAAAAATATCAAACTAATTTGTGACTGTTTTGAATGTTTCCTTTTTTCAGGTGTTAAAATAAACCAACCACAATCAAACCTACTTCTAATATGACAAAATGTTTCTTTGCTGCTCTAAATGTATTTGAATCTTCCACATCGTTGGCAATGATATTGAAGCTGCTCCATGACTCTTTCAGTCTGTTAAGTTTGATGACTTTGTTAAGTCTCCATCTGTCGTCAGAGGAATTTTGAGGGGAAGCTCATTTCAAGCAACAGACACATTCACAGTAAATGTCTAGGCTTTGATTTTATACCTATTAACTAATATTCAGGTCACATTCATTAAAGCTAAAATAGAAAGCATTTGCATATTCATAGATTGATGGACTTGTGGAAAACCAGATGAGAGTAGTTTTTTTTCAGGGGATCTTTATGTCTTCAAACATTGATCATTTTGTTTCAAGTGCAAGCTGAAGTTTTAAGACGTGACAATATACATGTTAAAACCTGTGTTTTAATGTTACTACAGATAACAAGTTAATCTCAGGCCTATAACTGTTGTTATTCACTGGACATCAGATAGATGCCATCAAAAAGAGAAATTTTTTTTGGTTTATGATTTGTCACTTGGGGGTAGTTTATGATGCTGTAATAAATCAAAGAGATAACACAGAGAGACACAGTCCACAAGGCAGGACAGTGATGGAGTTTAAAAAGGGTTATTGAGGAAAGATTAAGTATCCATTGAACTCAAAAAACTGTTGTTGGGTCATATTATTATGAAAAAACTATACTGAAAGTCTGTTGTTTTTAACAAGTGTTCATGAGCCTAAATGGTACTTGTATTGTGCTATATATATGTATATGTATGTATGTATGTACCTATGTGCTTTTATGTTTATATAATTATATTTATATATTTATATGTGCATGTACATATGTGTGTGTGTGTGTGTTTGTGTGTGTGTGAATATGTGTTTGTATATATATATTTGCTTTTACAGGTAATGGGGTATTTATGCACAGTAGTATTGTTACTTTAACGGCAGTAAAGGCTGTGAACACTTGTTCCATCACTAAGTCACAGTTGACTTCTGCAGCCTTAACACATGAAATGAAGACAGGCTGAATCGCGGCTGAGTCAATAAAACATTATTGTTTAATGTTTGTCATTAATCATAAATCCACAACACAGCAGTTTGTTTAGTGAGTAGGAAAAAAAAAGTGAGTATTTACATCTACTGTCGCACAAGTCACAGTTTATATCCATGCTAACACAATAAAGACTTTTATATACATGACATACTCATTAGCATCATTGTACAAAGGAATACCATCGTAGTAACTCACTATCTGGATTTGATGCAAAATACACAAAATAATGATAATAATAATAATAACAAACCTCCCCTCAGCTGCCCTGAAATAATCAGAATAATTAGACGAAAAGAACTTGTATAGTTTTGCTGTTGTCTAGGTTTAAAAACAGTTTTACATCAGAAAGTACAAGGCAAGACAATCACAGTCTACATGTATACAAGGTTTGCCCTTTATGTTCGGTATAAATACACTCTCCTTGTTTATGTACACAGAAATCACCCCGTCTCCCTCGTGCACTGAACATCAGCTCTCCCTTCACATTCCCTCTTTAAAAAACAAAAAATCAATTTCCAGCATTTACATAAACACACACGGAGGAAAAAAAAGACTGTTGAGTGGTTTTAGTGTCACACGTGCTCACTGCTAGTCTAACTGCATCGCTATGACCACAGCGTCTCTCCAGGCTCTTTACAACCTCAAGCTGTTTTCTTTAGCTTTATTCAGCATTTGAAATGACCCCCCCCCCCCGCCACACACACACACTCCAGTTATCGAGACACTTTTATAAAGTACCAACCTTCAGTTAATGTCCCTCCTCAAGCACCAGCATTGTAAGGTGGTTGTTTTTTTTTTAATCAAACATCTCAGTAAAACTTCAGTACTTGAAGAAATGGATAAATAATTCACAGAAAAAACCCAAAACCATCTGATCATAGGGGGCTTTGCATAGTTTATCGTCAGCTGACGGGCTGTGATTCTCTGGAGATGAATTTAATGTTTGTTTTCTTTTTCTTTTTGAGGGCATGCTAACACATGGATATTGAATTTATAGGCCTTTATATTCATTCATTTGACACTGTCCAACAATCGGCTTCATTATTTGCTCTTGAACATGACTTAACGCCAAACGAGTCCTTGTCCTTCTTCCTCTTCATAACGTGAAAAAAACTGACATAAATTACTCACAAATCATCCTCCTCTAAACTGTCTGTCATTTAACAAGCAGCTGTGGGAATTAACTAAGTACATTTACTCGAGTACTGTACTGAAGTACACGCGGTACCTGTACTCTGAATATTTGTTTCCTGCTACCTTATACCTCTACTCCAGTATAAGTCAAAGGCAAGATATTGCACTTTTTAATGCTCTATATTTATCTGATGACCTTTAGTTACAAGTTAATTTTTAAGATTTAGGTTAATAATCCAAAATTCACAGTACAATGTATTATTACAGGTTAAGATAAAACTTTCACAAGCTACTCATCAGTGTATAAAGCAATTAAAATTATCCCCAAGACTAAAACTGATGTGCAAGGAGTACTTTTACTTTTGGTATTTTATGTATACTTTGATGCTAATATGGTTGTACTTTTACTTTGAAGAATTCTTAATGTATGACTGTTAATTTAACAGTATTTCTACATCGTGGTACAAAGAAAAAGGTAAAGAAGGAAGGAAACAAGGTCAAAATGAACCGAACTGTCCTGATTCAGGACACAACCGTCAGTGCTTCAAATTCATCCATTAATATAAACATGTTGAATCAAACCAGTCAGTTATTTTTAGCATTTGATGGTTTCAATTAACTCTTAGTAAAGTGTTGTTTTTTAAATGTCTGTCACTGAATAAACTTTGTCACTATCTGATGTAAAGGCAACAAACAGAGGAAATGCTTGTCTGTTAAAAAAAAAATTCTAAAAAATTAAAATAATAATTTTCCATAGAGACAAATTAATTTCCCTCATTGCATTTGTGGAACAATTCTCTCTCAAGTAAAGATGAATAATTTTCATTCCTTTGACCCACAATTTAAACCCAGCTTAATTTAAAACAACAAAACCTAGTCTTGAGCCACGGTTAACACTGTGACATCCACATGTAAATTCAACTTGCTTCTAAGTAAATTAGTTATCTTAAATAAATCCAGTGTTGTTGAGCCACACATCACACACTTGCTAGGGTTTAGCTCCATGAAGTGTTCCAGTTTTAGTTTTAACAAAATTCAAACCAGAATTTCAGACAGTTTTCATTAATGATTCAGAAAATGTGATCAAGAACATATAGAGTTACACTAAAAGACAAACAACAGACTGGTGACGACCAGATGTTTGGGGTGGGGCTGTGTTTCTGTTGGATGCAAATTATATCCAAAAAGGCCACAAAATTACATTAATCATCCAAGAGCCTCACATCAGCGAATCCACGTGGCTGAGTTTACTCAAGCAATAAATAAATCAGAAGTTACCATTGTAACGATGGGAAATCAGCAGCCATAAACCGTTTTAAAAACTGAACCCAAAAACCCAAAGCAGCCTCGTCACGTCAGCCAGTGACCAAATATGTGACTCCTGCACCCAACTGGTCCACGAACAGCCTGGTACAGCACCAAACAAGGTCTGTACGTCAACAGAGTCCGGAGGGAGGAAGGAACAGGTTCTCAATAAAGCTGCAACTTCAAGAATCAAATACTGAGAACATTTTTTTTTCTTCAGTTTGGAAAACAGTCACTGCTGCATCCTGCACTAAACAAAGTAGTCTCGCCTTCATCCAGAATCATTTCTGATCATTTATATGATTAATAACCCAGGTAATAGTGCAACAGTGGTGACACAAGTGGTGCTGTTTGTGCTGCACTGCGCATCAGGCTAATAGTCAATAGTCAATAATCAACCATCAAAGCCAACGTGCTAGCGCACACACAAGGGGGCGCTGTTCCGTATTTGGACCTCTTCCTGTCTCCGACTGAACGTTTCACAATCGGAAATAATAAAAATATTATTCAATTCAAAAACAGAAAAACAAACTTCGCCGCCACTGTGGCACAACGCAGCCGACCGTCTGCAGTCGAGTTGCATCCTGGGTAAAGTAGGTGCCAGGTTTCCACGGAGGAGAAAAATGTGCAGAATGAAAAAAACCCGAAAACGTCTCTGGTCCTTCTGCATCAGCTTCAACAGGACAACAGAGAGAAACCAGCAGTTCTCCTCCTGTCAGACACTACCGAGGAGGCTGCTGTCCTTCTGTGTTCTCGCATCAAAAGAGAAAAACCAGCCATGTGTCAGTGCATCTCTCAATTAAAACACCTCCCCAATATACAGCTTCATCGTCACGGTGCTCAGTCAGTTCCTTTTAGTGGAGCAGACACTGATCAACCAGGAGGAAATGACTGTTTGTTCTGGACTATTTTTTGCCACAGATTTATTCACTGATGTGTGTGGTCAGTGTGTGTGTGTGTGTGTGTGTGTGTGTGTGGGGGGGGGTCTAGGTCCAACAGAACATCAGCAGCTTTCTCGTTTTTACATTGTGTTAGTTACACATTCAGGATTTCGAGCCTCCTGTGCCTCTGAGGGGTCGTTGAACTTTGCGTCACGTAAAAAAATGTTATAGCAAGAATATAGTCCAGCATCAGGTGTAAATACGGCAAGTGTTCACTAGTGGTTGTGTCAGAAACAAGCGGCTGACAACTGCTCATAGATCAGTTTGGTTCTTTTCCCCATTTCTTACAACAAAGACGAGTGATTAGGAAGAATTTCAGCAGATGGTCTGGGCACAAAGTGAGCAGGAGGCTACAAGTAAAAAGCTTTACATGTGTTTAAAAAAAGAAAGAAAGAAAAAAAGAAAGAAAGAAAGAAAGAAAGAAAGAAAGAAAAGAAATCCCCCTTCACAGTAAAGTTACACTCGCCTCAGCCAGATTCAGCCTCGTGGCTTTAACCTTTGACCGGTTGTGTTTGGACGTCGTCGTCGGAGCACGTCTTCATCTCCTCAGTCTCTTTTTCAGCTGGAGGAACGTGTTCAAAAACAGTACCCTGATTAAAAAATGTACAGTCATTACAGTTCCTCACTCATAAAAAATGGTTAATACTCTTTATAAATATCATAACACTGCCCTGCACACATTCACAGGTTCTTCCCTAGAACACATCCTCAGCTAAAGAAGGCCATTTCATCATCACAGCCCTAAATAAAAGGATTTCTTTGCCCTCTCCACTTCGCTGGACCCGACATTAAACCTTGCCAGTGTTTGTGTGTGTGTGTGTGTGTGTGTGTGTGTGTGTGTGTGTGTGTTTGAGGCGCCGTCGCCTTCTCTTCTAAGCAAGTGCACGTCACGTATCATCGAGCAGCTACCGGCGGCTCGGGAAGCCGTTCAACTTGCATATTTCCATGTGGGTTTCACCTTTCCATCAAAAGCACAAGGGTTAAATATAAATCATATACTTTTATATACTATATTATATTAATCTACAGACTTCGATTCTCTGGCTGGAAAATAGAACCTCCGGGCTCCGCCAGGCCTGTGGTTTGTGTCAGTGGCCGATGAAAGCGGCGTCCTCCCGTCACCCCCACGTCGCCCTGTTTGCATAAAAGGAAAAAACACTTCCAGCTGTGGCGAGGGGTCTAGACAGATGTGTTTATAGCCTCTATAGGTTATTTGGTTTGTTCGTTGACTCAGGCGGAAGAACTAAGCGTTTGGGTCTCGTGTCTTCAACATTACAATTACTTTTTATTTTGGTTTTTAGTTTTCAGTCGGATAAAATCAAGATCATCATCTAAATAAAATCATCTAAATAAAATCCCAGACTTCAGCACAGCCTCTAGTTATTGTCTCTGCTTTCGTCTTTCTGCATTTATAAAAATATGTGGAGACCACAATTCTTTATTTTTGACGATTCTTTAGTTTTGTTGCTCTGTAGCTTTGTTAAAGTGCTGCTTGTCTCAACATCACCAGGGCGAGGTATCAGCAGGGTTCGATCCCTTTGTATTTCATGATTAATGTCGTTGATAACATAGTGAGATCTGTGTGTTTTCGGTAAAAGGTGTGAGAATCTAGAAACGTGTTGGTGGCATCGTTGCGACAGCTTTGATGAAAAGGCTTATTAAATGGCATTTTCTTGAATTTAACCAGGAAAATCAGGCCTGGCGTGTTGATATGATGGTGACATGAGAAAAGGTGATTTGGTTAAAGAACGTTTTTCAGACTTTTTCTTTAGTCTTTCCTTAGACGGGGTCCTGGCCGTTTCTCTCAGCATCCCTTCAGGACTCAGTCTTAGTTCGGCTCTTACTCTCACTTCTTTCTCGTTTCTTTCTCTCTTCCGAGAGGAGTTTTTGTTCCGTCCGCTCACATCGTCCCTCGCCGCCTTACTCCTCGCCGACGCCGACGCCGTGCTCCCACGCCACTTTTGCCTGCTCATCCTTGGTCGCTGCGATTATCGGCTGGGAGATCTTGCGCGGCATTGGCCGGGGGGCGGGAGGTGGCGGGGGTGCAGACTGGCTGCTGAGCGGGTCCTCCTCAGGGATGCACCCCTCTCTGAGGTAGGGCTTGGGGGGAAGGGCTGGAGGAGGCTCGTGGAGGTGGTAGAGAGGTGGGTGGTGGGGGATGTAGTGCGGGTGGAAGTGTTGGTGGTGGTGGTGATGGTGGTGCTGGGGGTGTGGCAGCCCCTCCTGCTGCGGTTGCGGAGCCCCGGTGGAGGCGGAACCCTGTGGCTGGGTTTGCCCCCCCGCCTGGGCCGGGGCGACTCCCCCCGGGGCGGACTGGCTGCGGCAGGGTAGGGGCTGGGGGGAAGGGCTGGAGGAGGCTCGTGGAGGTGGTAGAGAGGTGGGTGGTGGGGGATGTAGTGCGGGTGGAAGTGTTGGTGGTGGTGGTGATGGTGGTGCTGGGGGTGTGGCAGCCCCTCCTGCTGCGGTTGCGGAGCCCCGGTGGAGGCGGAACCCTGTGGCTGGGTTTGCCCCCCCGCCTGGGCCGGGGCGACTCCCCCCGGGGCGGACTGGCTGCGGCAGGGTAGGGGCTTGGGGGAAGGGCTGGAGGAGGCTCGTGGAGGTGGTAGAGAGGTGGGTGGTGGGGGATGTAGTGCGGGTGGAAGTGTTGGTGGTGGTGGTGATGGTGGTGCTGGGGGTGTGGCAGCCCCTCCTGCTGCGGTTGCGGAGCCCCGGTGGAGGCGGAACCCTGTGGCTGGGTTTGCCCCCCCGCCTGGGCCGGGGCGACTCCCCCCGGGGCGGACTGGCTGCGGCAGGGTAGGGGCTTGGGGGAAGGGCTGGAGGAGGCTCGTGGAGGTGGTAGAGAGGTGGGTGGTGGGGGATGTAGTGCGGGTGGAAGTGTTGGTGGTGGTGGTGATGGTGGTGCTGGGGGTGTGGCAGCCCCTCCTGCTGCGGTTGCGGAGCCCCGGTGGAGGCGGAACCCTGTGGCTGGGTTTGCCCCCCCGCCTGGGCCGGGGCGACTCCCCCCGGGGCGGACTGGCTGCGGCAGGGTAGGGGCTTGGGGGAAGGGCTGGAGGAGGCTCGTGGAGGTGGTAGAGAGGTGGGTGGTGGGGGATGTAGTGCGGGTGGAAGTGTTGGTGGTGGTGGTGATGGTGGTGCTGGGGGTGTGGCAGCCCCTCCTGCTGCGGTTGCGGAGCCCCGGTGGAGGCGGAACCCTGTGGCTGGGTTTGCCCCCCCGCCTGGGCCGGGGCGACTCCCCCCGGGGCGGACTGGCTGCGGCAGGGTAGGGGCTTGGGGGAAGGGCTGGAGGAGGCTCGTGGAGGTGGTAGAGAGGTGGGTGGTGGGGGATGTAGTGCGGGTGGAAGTGTTGGTGGTGGTGGTGATGGTGGTGCTGGGGGTGTGGCAGCCCCTCCTGCTGCGGTTGCGGAGCCCCGGTGGAGGCGGAACCCTGTGGCTGGGTTTGCCCCCCCGCCTGGGCCGGGGCGACTCCCCCCGGGGCGGACTGGCTGCGGCAGGGTAGGGGCTTGGGGGAAGGGCTGGAGGAGGCTCGTGGAGGTGGTAGAGAGGTGGGTGGTGGGGGATGTAGTGCGGGTGGAAGTGTTGGTGGTGGTGGTGATGGTGGTGCTGGGGGTGTGGCAGCCCCTCCTGCTGCGGTTGCGGAGCCCCGGTGGAGGCGGAACCCTGTGGCTGGGTTTGCCCCCCCGCCTGGGCCGGGGCGACTCCCAGGCGGACTGGCTGCGGGGGTTATCTTCCTCTTGTAGACACACTGCTGTCTCACATCTGTTCAGTTATTTTTGTCCTTGAAATGATAATTTGTCTTATGATTTTATTTGAAAAGGCTCAGAAAAGAAGATATTTTTCCCTCAGTCTTCATGCCAAAATTGTGCAGAGATAAAAAAAAAGCACAGTCAGTCTCATCTCGAATCTTATCTAAATTAAAAAATAGGAACAAAGAAATGCACTCAGATATTAATGTGCTTTTTGCTTGGGGGGGTTGCAAACACACAGACAGACAAGCAGCAGCAGTGAGGAAGAGGAGGAGGAGGAGAAGGAGGAGGAGGGTACCTTTCTTAAGGAGCGCGCGGGGAGAGCTGGAGGGAGGTCGCTGACCTGGTGGTGGAAAGCGTCAAAGTGCATCGACAGGTGTTGCCCTACGGGGGGACACAGCAGGACTGACTGAGAGAGATGCACACCCCCACGCCTCGGACCAGAGAAGAAGAGGAGGGGGAGGAGGAGTGGGGAGTTGGAAAGGAAGAGGATGGAGAGAGGGGAGGAGAGAGGAGGGAAAAGGAAGTAGATGTATCCAGCAGGAGGAGTAAAAGGGAAAAGTTGGAGGAGAGAGGAGGTGGAGGAGCTTGTGAGGGAGGGGGACGTGTTCTCTCCAATGTGCTCTGAAATCCTGTAAACTCCAGTTGTTTTTGTTTTTTTTTTGTTTTCACGCTATTTGTAATTTTTCAACATATTTTAAAGGGGGATGGTCTGTATTAATAAACAGAAAAGTTAAAGGGTCAGTTCAACCAAATCACAGACTCAAAAACACGCTTCCCCTCCTATGTCAAGTCGTAGCGGATGGAGTCACTTGTCTTTCTTCAGAAATGTTTTTTTATGGTCACGCAGAGCAGAGAGATTTTCCCTTATTGCTCAGACTAACAGGAAGTAGCAGCAAATCTACGGACTTCCCTTCCTGTCTGATTAACTCTGTGTGGACCGGTATGTGGTCGCAGCCTGGTCACTGGAATAACTCCTCTGATTCAATAATCCTCAAACCTCATAATTCAAATACCGCTGGGGATAATCCATGAAATTCAGTGTGAACATGTTTCACTGGGAATATTTCCTGGGTAGAAAGAAGTTAAAGATTCAGAAGAAAGTTTTCTGGAACTAACTCTGTTCTCACGTCATGAAAGTGACATAGCAGGAGAAATAAAACACTGTAAAACAAGGTTCAGACAAATGGAGACAAACAGGAACATTTCTGACCTGAAAAAAACACAACAACAAGAATAACCCACACCTACAAGATTACACCACAACAAAGCACCACACACTCTCACGTGGCACAGAGACAAACGAAGTGCTGGGACACACACACACACACACACAAACACCATGCAAATACTAGAACATCCACACACTCAAGTTTACATGCAGTAATGCCAGAGGAAGCATTTTACACACAAACCAGAGCAAATTTACATTCACAAGTTCACACACAAACGACCCAACAACAAGAGAGACACACACGGAAATACTCACAAAATCACAGAGAACCATACACTGATCAGCCACAATATATAAGTATACGTACATAAACATGTATATGTGTGTATACACACGTACACACACGGTATATGTAAGGTGTGTATATATGTATATATAATGTACAGTATATATATGCAGTGTCTGGTTTTAATGTTGTGGCTGGTCAGTGTTTAACATTCTGCAGCAGCTTCCTACCATGAGGAAGGTTCCGTGGGGGGACAGGAGGCGCCATGACGCTGCCGACGTGGGCGGAGAGGAAGGGGAGGGCTTCTCTGGTGCCACTGTCCAAACTCCAGCTGCTGGGGGTGGTGAGGACTAGAGGAGGGGGTGAGAAAGGAGAAAAGAAAGAAGAGGAGAGGCAGAGAACGGGTGAGGAGATTAAATGAGGTGAGTAGAAAAAGAAAGGAGAGGAGATGAGTAAGAGAAAAAGGAGACAACAGAACAAGAACAAAAGCGAGAGGAGAGGAGAATAGACAAAGTAGGAGGAGGGAGAGAGACAAAAGAAAGGAGAGCAGAAGATAAGTGGACTGTATTTCTTCAAACAATCTGGCAGATCAGGTTTGTCTACGAGCAAGTTGGCTCTCCTACCTTTCTCAGCCACAGAGAGGTTGGGGTCACTGCAGGGTTTACATGGACCAATCACCTGATGGAACAAGGCCCGCTGAAAGTTCGCCGGCTGAAGAGGAAGGGGAGGTGGAAGAGGAAGGGCAAGAGGAAGGGCAAGAGGAGGAGCAAGAGGAAGGGCAAAAGGAGGAGAAAGAGGAAGGGCAAGAGGAAGGGCAAGAGGAGAAGAAAGAGGAAGGGCAAGAGGAAGGGGAATAGGAGGAAGAAGGGGAAGAGGAAGCGAAGATGGAGTGGAAGATGAAGAGGGAGAGGAGGAGGAGGAAGAGGAGGAGAAGGAAGAAGAGGAAGAGGAGGAGGAAGGGCAAGAGGAGGAGTAAGGGGAATGGCAAGAGGAGGAAGAAGGGGAAGAGGAAGCGAAGACGGAGTGGAAGATGAAGAAGGAGAGGAGGAGGAGGAGGAAGAGGAAGGGGGAGTGGAAGAGTGAGAGGAGGAGGAGGAAGAGGAGGAGAAGGAAGAAGAGGAGGAGGAAGGGGAAGAGGAGGAGGAGGAAAAAGAGGAGGAAGTGGAAGAGGAGGAAGAGGAAGAGGTAGGGTAAGAGGAAGGGGAACAAACATTTTTCATCAGCAATAATATAATGACAAGAAAAAGAGTTATTAGTTCATTATGTCACAAACTTCGTCCTAAAACCTTGAGTTAGAGATAAAATACACTGAAAGAGAAAATCAACAATCACATCATGTGGCTTCTATACCTGCATCTGTTTAAACCTGAACAACCTGCAGCTTTTCTGGCGTTAATCTGTCTCAGTGGATCTTGGTCGTCGCTACAGTTTTCTGAGCAGCTCTAGATGAGTTAATGGGTCTAAGAGTAAACCTTTTCTCGGCAACAGAAACGTGTTTCTTTCCTCTCACCGAACCGACGGTTTCTAGCTTCCCCTGCCGTCCATCGCTCCTCACCTGTCCGTTCTCCGTGATGTTGGTGTACATCGCGCTGCTCGGCCTCTCTCTGTGCGGCGGCAGCAGCATCAGCATCTCTCTGTTGTGTCTGTATTTGTCCGGTAGAGAAGGGGAGCTGACTGCAAAGGGACAGAGCGGAGGGAGCGTTGAACAGGAGAAACGTATGTGGTCAAATACTGAAAAAACAGGTGATTCCATGAAACCGAAATCAAATAAATTCTCTCTGTGTATCATGTAACATCCTGATTTAAGATTTTTCCATGTTGCAGTAGCGGGCGGCACTAATGCCTCACAGCTGGAAGGTTCTGGGTCTGGACCTAGTTCGGAAGAGACCTTTCTGTGTGGAGACTGAATGTTCTCCGTGGGCCTGGTTGGGATTCCTCAGGGTTCTCCGGTTTTGTCCCCCAATCCAAAGACATGCAGGTGTAACTGGTGACTCTAAATTGCCCCTAGATGTGAATATGAGCTTCACTGGTTGTTTGTCTCTGTGACAGACCGGCGACCAGTCCAGTACCCAGCCACTAACCAACTGAGGGCTCCAGGCTCCAGACTCCGGGCTCCGGGCTCCGGGCTCCGGGCTCCAGGCTCCAGGCTCCAGGCTGTGATTATAGCTAATGTATGAACGAATGTTGTAATATTTGCAAACTTCACACTGCGCTGCTCACCTCTGATGGTCGAGGGGGCGGAGTTTATCATCTGAGAGGGCGCTGAGTGGGTCGAGCTGAGGCTGGAGGAGGACGGACTTGCCTACAGAGAGGTAACGGGAGTATAGTGAAAGTCAGTAGAAACAAAACTCACTTAAAAGTTGGTGATATAAAGTCATACCTGTTATTTTCAAACAAAGGCATTAGACAGCAACCTACAATCCCGAAGCCTCAGAGACTCCTAATATGGAGCTCACCAGCCTTTGTCTTTTAGACGTTATTTAAATACGATTGATTGATATTTCGTATATTTGATACATGAAATATCTTCGGTTTCTCTCCACTTCACCTTGTTGAACATTTTAATCCAAACTACATGAATTCTATTCATCTCAGTAATTGTTAGTGTTAGTGCCACATTGTGCCACAGTTAAAACAGCTTTAGAGCTTTAATTTAAATCAATAAAAACAATAAATCTTGACACACAAAGTTGATGAATTCTTTTGGTTATGTTCTCGGACTTGTCTTCTGTAGGATGAACCCATTCCGCTGGCCTGGAGACACACTGACCTGCATGCGATAGAAGTCCTCGGCGTGCTCCACCACCATGCCGTCGGCTAGGATCAGAAGGTTGCCCACGTTCCCCATCTCACTGGAGTTGTGAGAGGAGAGAGGAGAGGGGAGATAGTGGGGAAGAAGAGGGGTAGGAGTTGGAGGTAAAGGAGCAGGGGGAGGGGACAGAGGGCAAAGAGGAGAGAGAGAGGGACGTAGACACACAGGGAGGAAGAGAAGAGGAAAGGACCAAACGAAAGGCCGTGCAGAGCAAATTGGGAGGAGGAGGCCGAACATCAACCGAACATGCATCGAGTGATTCAGTGGGAATGAGAGTGATGCAGGAGTTTGCAGCAGAGACCGTGCAAGAAACCAGACGTGGGGTGAAATGATAGGAAAAGAGAGTGAGAGAAAGAGAGAGAGAGAGAAAATGGTAGAATTTCAGAAAGCGTGATGTGAGCAGTCGACAGCAGAAGACGCACACAGATGCAGAGAGACATTAGCAGATACCGTTTTTTTAAAATGTAAAATTAGCAAAGATAATTTACGAAGAGACGAAGCAGATGGAGTCGGTGAACGGCATCGTGAAAGAGAGAGGGAGAAAGCCAGTGAGAAAAAAAGTGTGTGTTGACTAGCTAATGAGTGTATGACAGTGTGTGAGTGTGAACGGATGATGAGGACAAAGCAAAACATTCTCACCGGTGGATAAAGTAGATGTGAAGTCTGCGTGCGTGCGTGTGTGTGTGCGTGTGTGTGTGTGTGTGTGTGTGTGTGTGTGTGTGTGTGTGTGTGTGTGTTGCTGACCTGTGCCGGTGCATGAGTTTGAAGCTCTCCGGGCTCATGGGGCTGTGAGAGGCCAGGATCCCTCTGGGGGTGTTGGCTCCTGAGCCAGACTTATCGACGCCAGGCAGACCCTGAAACGCCATGTAGAAACACTGCTCTGAATATTCACACTGCCCTTGGACTTGTGCGTGTATGTTCTGTGTATCCAAACCAATAAGACTTTAAAACAAAAGAGCTCTGCAGTTTTGAACAGTTTGAGCTAAAAGAGACTGAAGCGTCGCTGGTGTGACGGTTCCTCTGCACTCACGTGGCAGAGGCTGCTCCTCATCATCTGGAACTGATCTATCAGCTCATCAGTGGACGCACTGAACCAGACTCAACCCCTCGATGTGGGTGCAGGATGTGGACCTGTGGGAAACCAGCAGAACATTTAATATTTTAGTGTGTGAATAGAGCAGATCCCTGAGCTTTCTGGAAAATCTCCTTAGTAAAGATTTCATGGAATTTGCTCAGCACATTCATGTGTCTACAGGGATAAACAGCTGTAATTTTACCGCCATCCGTCCAGCACTTCGTTAACATAATAATGAAAGTTGTTAAATTATTGATTGATTATTGAAAACCTCAGTACATAGAAATCAATTGCCTCCCTGCTTAACCGACTAAGCCTCTCTGGTAAAAGGTGGCGTTGAATATTATGTGTGTGGGTAAATGAAAGCAGCAAAACCAGCTAAACACAAATGATTGGGATCAATATACCTTAAATGTACAGAACACAAGGTTAACGTGACAGCAGAGACAGGTTAAACACAGTTAAAGTGGATGGAATCCCATATTTGGAGTTTTAAAGACAGATGTGTGACAACAGTAAAAACATTTTACTCATTTTACTCTCAACTGAGACCCTCAGTTTTAATAAAAACTCTATAATTGCAATGTTACTTAGATACTGTACAGTTTTGTACAGTATCTGGTCCTAGGCCCCTTCCTCATTCAAGACGTTTAGTTCAGTAGGTTTAGCGGCTGGATCAGGTCCGCAATGTGTGTGTGTGTGTGTGTGTGTGTGTGTGTGTGTGTGTGTGTGTGTGTGTGTGTGTGTGTGTGTGTGTGTTCTCAGTGTCTTTAGGTTTGCAGGTAAGTTAATACATGAATGTGTAAACTTGTTTGCAATGATAAAGTTATCCTTTATATGTTAAGAGATATCCGTTAAAACTACTGTCCTGATTCTATGACATTTAGAGGTTTTTTCTCCAGGATCCTTGTCGTGATTCATGCCACAGTCAGGTCAAGCAAATAGTTAAATAATGTCTGACCTGCTCCTGCATCAGGTCTTTGAGCTGCGTGATCTTCTCTGTGTCCTCAGGGTGGCTGGTAATGTACTCCTTATCGAAGAAAGCCTGCTCACAGAGGAAAAAACACAAACACGCGAGCTTTGTCAGAATATCATTGTGACATCACCGCATAAATAAATTTGTGTATAAAAGTTGTACATTTTTATTATCAGGATTAGAGTGATGAAACCTGAGCAGAAGCTTTAATAATCTGAAGTTATACTGAGAACTGTCAGAGCAGCCAGTTAAGAGACCCCCCCCGACTAAAACTATATGTAACATTTGATCAGGGATGTAAGATGTAAATGGAGGACTCCGTGTCCTGCACACAGAATTATTTATGAAAGTATTTTATGAGTGGATGTTGTTTGAAATCACTATAAAAGATTAACTTGTTGAGACCAAATAAATTGTGGCGTAATGCAATATAACATAAATAAACTTAAGTTTGATTATTCATATTAAGTATAAACAAGTAGTAAAGTAAAAAAGTAAAATACTTAAAGTGCCAAGCTCTGTTAGAACGTCCAAAATCAAATGAACGTCTGTACAATCAAAGGTTTGTAGTTCCAGGTTTGAATGTGGCTCAGCCTCACAGGAACTTAATATTTAACATGTAACATTTTTAATGAGACCCTCTGTCCGACCTCTTGGTATCTGGCGATGCCCCCGTTCACGGCGGCGTCGATGACACCGTTCAGGGTCATGCTGAGCAGGTTGATGTTGCCGTGCAGCTGCTTGTGCTGGTACTGGCCGATCAGGGTCCGCAGCTCCTGGTTCTTGTTCTCCACCACGGAGATGGCGTTTTCCAATGGACTCACCTCCACCTGAGCCAGAGAAGAGAGGTGGAATCATGATCAGAGAGGTACATTTCTAGAAAATTGGCCATGGAATGAGTTGCCAATATCCACATTTAAACACATGGACATTTTTTCCCTTTCTCTCACCAGCTCCCTCTTCTCCACCTCGAACCAGCGTGAAATCCCAGGGAGGGGGTGAGTGAGGATCAGGGTGGTCCTCTCTATCCAGAGGCTCTGAAACACAACAAGCAGTGAAACGGACGGTTTGACCTGGACATCAGCAGATCTGAAGTCAGTCAGTGTCCTAAAAGCAAAATCTGTGATCCACTAAACAAGGTTTTACCACTAATTCATTATTTATTAATTAGTGGTGAAAAAAACCCTCAATGTTAATTTTGATACACTGTGTAATTATCCTTATTACATCGTTATTTACCTTTACAAATATAGCTGGAATTATGCTTCTTCTAAAGCAAACATAAGCAGGTGTCAAACACGTTTGTGTGTTTTTCTTTTATACCTGTACAGATTAGCCGTATAATGTAGGTGCCAGTGTCACATGTGGCAAAACCACATGGCGAAACTAAATGTGATTCAATTTAACCCAGTGACGGTGTTGGCAAACCACTACATCTGTCAACCATCATAAAGGAGTGTGGACTTAAAGGGACAACAGGCAACGATATAAACAGTTTAGAGGGGGACTTTAGTTTCCTATGTTCTGCTAAAGGATCACATTCGACTATACTGAAATATACTGCGGGTCCAAACTGAGATAAAAATAGTGAGAACTTGCTGGTCCACAACACAGTGTTGAGATTTGAGATCTGTGTGTGTTTTTTTCATTTAAAAGCTTCTGCAGCCTAAAGTTACCCTCAAAATCCTTTCCTCAATATTTCCTAATAATTCCAGCTGCAAGCATTTTCAGATTTGGTGGGAAATGTTTAATGATTGTTTTTTATTTTGTTGGATTCTGACTTGGTTCAATTAAAGCATTTAATCACAGAACTAACTAAGAAATTGCCTCAGTAGAGACTAAGAACTCCGCTAAGGCCATTGTCAAGCAACAACACTCAAATCCATAGCAGATGATCCGGATCTGCCCCAGAATTTACTGGGTTCTCCCCTGGTCCTAGGTCCCTTCCTCAATTAAGCTCGGTACAAATAGCTTCAGTACTTTTCGTGTAAATCTGCTGACAAATAAACAAACTTTTTATTAATAGACTGAAAAGAAATGATAATTTACAGTTGGTTTATATATGTTGATCATGGCTTAAATATATTGTGTTGGGTTGTGGATATGCTTATCTAGTAGTATTTGTTTTATTAATATAAAATGTAACATATTTTACATTTAGTTTTTAATTTTCAATGTTTAAAAATCCAGTCAGTGAATGTAGGAAAACATTTGATGGTTTACTATATAAATCTGTTTCTAGAGCTAATAGACATGAAATTATAGCAAAAAACTGTTGATTTTTGTTCTTGACAGAGAAAATGTGAATTGCATTTTAAACCCAACAAATAAGAAAGAAAATGTTTTAAAATCAGTAGAATCTGATGCCATCTCAAAGGAAGAAGTCTGAGCATTTTCCAGCTCACCTTGAACTCGTTGTCCCGGTCTTTGGGCCCTTTGTGGAAGGGCCGGTCGTAACGGAAACGGCGGACGTTGTTGACCCGGTAGAAGCTCTTGATGCGGTCCGGTACTCTTTCCATCTGGAGCACGGTGACACTCTCCGGTACCGGTGTTACCGCGTAGATCTGGAGGTCTGAGCCAGAGGGGCGGGTGGGGGTCAAAGAACTAACTGATTGAATGAAGAATATAGACTCACACTTATTTATTTTCCCTGTATGTCCTTAAATAACTAACCTATACAAAAACCTTTTAATGACGCATTAATATCCAATTCAATCAGTCTTAGCTGGAGCAACATCAACACATACAGACACACACACACACACACACACACACATACACACAAACACTTTCTCCTGCTTTGAAGGATACACTGTGCATCACACTGCAGAATGGCCTCATCCGGCTGATTGGGGTGCTGCATCGCAATGGCTTGTGGGAATTCTCCCAGCATCCTTTGCTGGAAGGCCTCTAGCCTCTCGTAGTCATGGCCACGACAGACAAACTCTTTGTTCTGGACAAAGACAAAGACAAAAACAAAGTAGTGGTTCTAAAGGTCTTCCTCAGGTTAATCTAAGTATTTACGGGGAAATGAGCAGGAAGTTAACTTTCAGAATAAAATGTTTAACTCTAAAAAAAAAAACCCTAAGAAACCAAAAACAAACTAGTGTTAAGCTCACTCTGAGGAAGAAAGGGAACTTCCTGCCGTAGAACCCAACTCTGAAGAACTCTGGCTCCAGACGCTGCTGCTCCATAATGTTGTCGTAATACGCTGCCTCCATTTTCTACACACACGCACGCATACACATGCACACACACACACACCACAGTGGGAAGATGATGATGACGATGATGAGGAGGAAGAAGTCTTTGCTCACTAAACTCGTGACCTAAACAACATAAATTGATGTTAATAGCAGCTTTTTGACTGTAAAATTACTACCGATGCCAGTGAGGGCCAAATTAGGATCAAGTTCCCTCATGAATGAGTCTGATCATATTACATCCGCTGATGAACTTGATAGAGTTGATGCAGCTGCTGTTCTACAGTGTTACTGAAACAGGAACCTGTGGATGCAGGTTGTTCATGAGTCGCTTGATGAAACCTCAGTTTTCTCAGACTGAACGTGCTGCTCACCCTTATCCAGCTGAGGCTCTGGTAGTCGTACAGGGATTCATACTGGAAGGCCAGCTCCCTGCAGAGGGGTATACCGTACTCCCAGCACTGGAGCACCCACACACACACACACACACACACACACACAGATTTCCTTAATGCTGCTTTCATGATGTTCCATTTCTTTCATGAAGTAGTGAGTCACCAGATGAAAATGTGTGTGTGGGTGAGAAAGAAACCTTGATCTCCCACCATTACCCGGTTGTGTGTATCTATACATTGTATGTGTCTATATCATAGTGAAATTACAGAAAACCAGACAGTTTTTATTACACTGGTCTATGATTACACAGTGAGGATTAATCTGAAGGTAACCACAGCAACAGGTTGGCGTTAAATGTGTTTTAATTCATTTTGGACATATTCTACTACTTTGTCTTTTTATTGTTGTTGACTGCTCAAACCTTGTGACCCAGGACTCATAGTTTCACACCCACCAGTGTTCAGATCCAGTGTTTACAATATTTTATTACTTATGTACTTTTACCCTTTTCCTTTACCTACATTTCTGGTGCATTACTGTACTATGCCTTTTCTCTGTGACCTTCTGGAAACCTGAACTTCCCTCGTGATGAATAAAGTATCTATCTGTCAGAGCGTCTATCAATCTGTCTATCTGTCTGTCTATGTATCTATGTATCTATGTATCTATGTATCTATGTATCTATCTATCTATCTATCTATCTATCTACCTACCTACCTATTTATCTATCTATCTATCTATCTATCTATCTATCTATCTATCTATCTATCTATCTATCTATCTATCTATCTATCTATCTATCTATCTATCTATCTATCTATCTATCCATCTATCTATCTGCGTATCTATCTATCTAGATAGCTAGCTCTATCTAACTTCTCCAGGTGAACTGGTTATAATGGATGACTGGCGTCTGATCACAGCTTGTCCTTTTACCTGCGGTAAGTGACTGTAGTACACAAAGGGTGATACAACCTGAGGTCTCATGATAAAATAAAGGAAAATGATGGATGGGCTTTTCCTCCGACATGTCTCTTCATCATTGTCTATTATTATTTAGTTACACCTCTGTAACGGGGCTAGTGTGTGGGCTCCACCTCTGCCTTGCCATGGTTGAAGCAGTTTATGACCTTAAACCTCAGTGCTGAGAGTGTGCGTGTGTGTGTGTGTGTGTGTGTGTGTGTTCGACTGTGCGTGTGTGTGTGTGCGTGACCCCCCCACCTTTCCCTTGTTGAAGTAGTGGATGACCTTGCGACACAGCCCCTCCTTGCGATGCCACTCGGTCTGAGCGGGGTAGTGTAGGAACTCCTTCAGCGGCCGCTCGTCCCAGTGCAGCAGCTCCCAGTACAACAGCAGCGTGAATGCAGCCTCTGTGGGCACAGGTACGGGGCGACCGCCGCCATGAGCGGTTTATACCGTCTGTGTGTGTGTGTGTGTGTGTGTGTGTTTGAGTGTGTATGTGCAGGTGCGTCTATCTGTGTGCACCATACCAGTGTAGTTCTCAGCCTGTAGATGCATATCACACAGTTTGTGGATGTAGCGGATGTACATCTCCTCCTTGTTGATCTCTGACTTGTAGAAGTTCTGAAAAGACACAAAACAGACACACAATTTCACTTCCTGATAAAACTCCACATAAAACTTCTGAATCAGAGGATGATTTTCTAAATCAGCAGGTACATACTTGTAAGGGGGGATTTTAATTTGGTAAATCTTTGGTGAAAACCAGCAGGTTGGTGAGTGATAATGATAAATTACAATAGTAATAATAAATCTTACCAGGAGGTTAACGGTGCAGCCAATCTTCTTGTTCTCTGTCTCATCTCCCTTCATGCAGTCCCTGAAGACAAGTTAATAAACAGCTTTAGGATAAAACACTTTATTTGGGCCTCTCTCGTGATGAGCTCGAGTCGACTGGTGTCTGTGACTCGGAACATTTAGAACTTTCCTCTCATCAGTTCCTCTACAAAGCTCTGTCTATAAGTTAAACCGTTGTCTTGATACAGAGCTTGACATTAGGTTATTAGTGAAACTCTATTTGTATTCAACGACAACAGGATATCCAATGATTCTTGGACCCTGTCAGAGCCTCATTGGAGCTGTAGTTGTTGAATGTCAACTTTGTCAAAATGACAACAAATCACTGGCCGACATGTTAAGAAACGGCTTATGAAAACTAACAGAGAATCTCTGTTCAACTCTGTTGAATAAATGCAAAGGCACAGTTAAGTTATATGTGTGTTTATGTATGTGTGTGTGTAATATTGCAGGGCGTCTTGGATGTTACCGGTAGTCCAGCAGTCGCTCCATCAGCCGTGTTACCGAGGTAACGAAGGAGATCCCCGTCTCCCTCCACGTCTCCTGCTCGATCTTCTCCAACAGACTTCAGAGCGAAACAGACAGAAATCAGACGTTGTGTTTTATATATATGGCCCAGTGACAAACCCACGATGCGTTCACCGATAACTGCAACTGCATGAGGGTTTGTGATTGGACTCTGCTGCTACTGCTAAAGGAAGCACTTCTCAAAAGATACTAAAGGGATTCGAATTTCATCTGAACTGAAGAAAAAAGTGTTACTTTACAAACTGAGCAAATGCAAATGCTGTCAGCCCGTGAAACCTCATTAAAACCCATTAACAGCGTTTTCTGGCTACGTTGTGCAGTTATGTTTTTGTGAGTTTGCATTAATAAAAGCTTTGATGTAATTGGCGAGTTTGGTTTCAGCACATGAAGAAAGTTAATCAGTTTTGTTTTTTTTTAAATCAAATTTTCCAAGACTTTTAGTTCCTTATAATAAAAAATCCTCTACTGGACTTTCCATTCGTCCTCACACTGATGAAATTCTCTCTGTGGGTTAATCATTTTTTGGGATTGTTTCATTTTGACCTTTGTAAAGTTTTCAGACATCTAGAATAAACCTGAACATTTTATTTCACAGTGCTCTGTTGTTGATGAAGGTTTCACTGCAGCTTTCACTGACACAGACATCCACGACACGGTTCATGATGTTTAAAAATGTGGGTGACGTCATACCTCGGGTAGGGCCCAAACAGCTGGGTTCTAGTCCCGCAGCACAGAGCAAAGCAAACAACAAGGGTTAGAGCAGAGACACTGAGTTAACCTGAGACAGGACGCCAGGATTCAGACCGGGTTTAAATCAGAAGAGACAGAGGTTAGAGACAGACACAGGGGCAGAGACCTCTGTGGTGAACACTGTCTGTTTTGCTTACAGCAGGCCGAAGAGCTCTCGGTAGTTCTCGTCGCCTTTCCCCTCGGACACTAAACTGTCCAGCTTGTCGATCAGCTCAGCCTCCACCTGCAGGCGCACACGCAAACACACAAACACACAAACACACATACACACAAACACAAACACACACAAACAAACACACAAACACACACCAGGAAACACAGATAAAGACTGACGTCCTTTGTGGACTCACACATGATGTTAAGAGCTGTTTCTGAAGTCAATGTCGTCTGCAGGTGATCAGGTGAAAGTTGTGTGTATGTTCGTGTGTGGGTGTTTGTGTGTTTACCTGTTTGAAGTTTCCATTCTTGCGCTGCTCCCAGTCCATCATGTCGTGGAAGATGGGAATCATGATGTTCCGGACCTCCACCTGAGGGACCAGTGTCACTCCCAGAAACGGGCCAATCATTCCGGGGATGAAGTGGATCTTGTTCTCACCTATGGCGGTGAACACGCATCAAGTCATCATCAATCAATCAACCGATAAATCTGATCTGTGTTCAGTTCAACCAAGAAAAGGAACGGGTTTTAAGGTGTAAAGAGAAATTAGATGAGATGTCAAAGAACAGTGAGACTTCAGTCTTGCAGCTACTTAAGTAAGAGTTCGGCTCAAGTTAAGCGAAGTAATGTAAAATAAACTAAAGAGAAAATCTTACCAAGGTTCTGCCACATGCTGAAGAGTTCATAGGTCATCATCACTCTCATGTCACCGTATCTGCCGGGGACAAACAGAAAGTAATAAGTCAAAAACCCAAAAACTGCTAATACACTCTGTCCCTGTAAGAGGACAAACTATAGGGGCAGAGGTTTTGGACTTTTGGTGTCAAAGAGGGGAAAAAGGAGCCTTTGGATTAAAGGGGTTAATAAAGGTCAAACCACCGCATCATTTTTTTGTAAATTAAAACTAATCTAGGAGAATGTTTAAGTGTTTGAAACATTTAATTGGACAATGATGTAGTGTCTGTCTTGAATCAGCTAAAATGAGGAAGCAAGAGACTGAGGGAGTTTGATGAAGGAAGAAACAAAAAACTGAAATTTTTTTTATTGAAGTCATTGAAGTTTATTTTAATTTTATTTCTTCCCAGGTAGAGCATAGAAGTAACGGGTAAAACATCCATTTGGTGGATGGTAATCCATTTTGGTTACTACTTTGGAAACAGGTTTGTTGTCTGGTGTTTGTAGTGTTTCCTGTATGCCTGTTCTGCGTTAGTCCAAGCAGTCACCCTTTGACCCGTTCTGGTCCGTTTTTCCTAATTTCCTATATTCCTGAGATGTGGAAAACCAACAGAAGCCGCAGGACCTTGTGGTGCTGGAGGAGGTTTATTAACTCCGGTGTCCTGGCTCTCTGCTTCCTGGGACTATCTGGTGTAAAAAAGGCCTCATAAAGAGGGAGATGAGCTTTTTGAGGAGAAGAGGCACTTTCCTGCAGGACTGATAAAGTAGGTCGCCAAGTTTAAAAGCGCTGCTGCTCTTCAAAGAGGAAAAATGGATTCTTTCGGCTTCTGGCTCTCAGCGTTTTAGCTGCAGACAACAACTTTGAGCAGCCTGTGTGAGCCACAAATGTCTGTGTATGTAAAGGAGCAACATTTTTCTGACCTTTGTGTGTGTGTGTGTGTGTGTGTGTGTGTGTGTGTGTGTGTGTGTGTGTGTTTGTGCTCTGGACCTTACTTGTCTAAGACCTTCTTCCTCTTGGCTGGACTCAGGTTTTCCAGCTGTAAACTGGGCTGGTTGATGTACAGAACTGCCAAGCTGAAGTAGGAGTTCCACACCTGCTCATGCACAGACACACAGACAAAGACACAGACACACAGACACAGACAGACAGAGAGACAGACAGACAGACACACACACACACAAACATCACAGCATATCCATACATAATACTGTATTTTTTTTCTTTACACATTGATCTCTGCATCAGCTTCAATTAATCAGAGTGTGTGAAAGTAAATATTAAACAGAATGTTAGGATCCCCGCTGATTCCTGACGATTCACTGTTTTCTCTCCTGGTGGAAGATAAAGGGCATCGAGCCCCCTGGGAATAAATATCCCTCTCAAATGCAATCAGCTGGTTCCTCTATCGAGAACTTGATGATTCCTGGTCCCACTGCTGCCATGTGATCGCTGTAGCCTCTGGTCTACAAATGGTTTTAGGTCTTAGTAAATCCTCTGCTATTAGCTGAACTTTATCTGCTTCAGACTGAAGGGTTTTATTCATTGAAAAAAAAAGTGAACTAAATTAAACTCAGTGGACAGAGAGGCCTCCGACACTGGCGTCGGTTTTGATTCACATCACAGTGTGTGAACTTGTGACTGTGTCTCAGTTAAGGATGCAAACCTTGAAATCGAACTCTGCCTCCGTGAAGTTTTTGTGCAGAGCAGGAGACAGATACTGAGCTGTGGTCAGGATGATGCTGAAAAGAGGACACACACACACACACAGGTGGTTGGTGAGAGCGGTGTGTGTTACAGAATCCAAACACTGGCTGTGCAGGAGGTCATTTTTCTGTCCTACTTGCTGGTGAGGAGTCTCATGACATTCCAGTCGCGGGGGAAAATACTGAGCTTCATCAGATTCCTGAAGACACACAGAATCTTCAGCAGGAACTCCTGGAGACAGAAAGTGAGCAGAGAAGAGTGAGGGTCAGTTTCTCTCAAACAATGATCAAAAATCTCTTTTTTCATCTTTACCACTAATGTTTTTTAAGTTTAGAATCAAAATTTCCCACTTAGGAATCTAAACTGCTTCACATTGTATTCAGGACATTAGCTTTTTCCGTACCTTGAGCTCCTCCTTGCTCTGGAAGTTTTCCATCAGGTGTTGGAAGTGGATGTCCGTCATCTGGCGGAGGAGGGACAGGAGGCAGGACACATACTCTCCCTGCCAACGGGGGAGGTTGGGGGTGGGGATGGGGGGTAGGTATGGGAGTTGATCACATGGGAGCAGTTAGCAGTGCATGAACAGTCAGCAGTGGGAACAGTAGCACATAGACAGACTCCAACTGATCAGTCTCCACCTGCCTCCACCTACAGAGTCTCACTCTTTATTAAGTCATTGTCTGTGTGTGTGTGTTGGGGGGTCACATTATGAAATGATGTAAAATGATGTAAAAATGTAAAATGTGAGAGGGCATCTGCATCATCCAACATGAGCAGAACACATTACTTGCCATCACTTTTTAACTGATGAATGCACTGTACATATAAGGGTAAAAAAACAAATCAAATGAATTTAGAAAGAAGTGATGGTCCCTCGTTACTTTACTTTATGTCACTATAGGTTTATATTCACAACTATGATAACTTATATGAAGCAGCAAAATGTGACTTAAATGTATCTTCTTTCATATCTTTACATCCTTATCTGGTCTTTGTGCTTCTGGTTAGAGACAATGAAAATAGTCATGTCAGCACTAGCAAGGATTCGCTGTTGGATTGTTTTTTACTGGAGTGGATGTGGACACTAAAAGTTCCCTGAGCAAAGCCAATAATGAGGTGAGGCCTCCGTAAAAAGGTGTAGAACAACTGAGGAAGAAATCTGACAGGTACATGCAGTGTAATGCACAGTTACATGACCCCTCTCCAATGATGGTCTTCTCCAGAAACACACATAACAGGGATGAGCAAACTATGACTGAATAAGAATTATTAAGGTGTGCAAGGCAGCATACAGGAAGAGACAAGGGGGAGGAGGATGAGGAGGAGGACGAGAGGAGAGAGGAGAGAGAGGAGAGAGAGGGGTCAGCAGCAGGATGGATCAGAGGAGGGCAACGTGGACTGAGGTTGGTAAAAATAAAACGTTCTGTTTTACTGCTGATTCCAATGGGCCAAATGGTTTTCCAGTGTTTTCCTGGAACTAAATTATAAACTGGTATTTTTCAAAAAAATTTTTTTTATTCATATATTTTAAATCTCAGACTAATATTTTTTTGTTAAATTTAACTATTTATCACTATTTAAATGTGAGAACAGTAAATTAAGATTTTGTGGCAATACAATAATTTAAAGGGAAAATACACTACAATATTACAACACTGCCCTGCCCTTGTATGGACAAACAGGTGGGTGGATACTGGATGCATTGGGTAGTGGGGGGATGGGGTTTGGGGTGGAGTAGTAGTAGTTGTATTGTTAGTTACTAACAGTGATCTCCGCGGTGCACTGCGGACAGCGTTGACCCCTTACCGCCTCCTGCGACTGGCTCTTGCTCATGATCGACAGCAGTGTCTGCAGGAGGACGTCCAACAGGGACTCCACCATCATCTCCACCTCCTCCTGCACTGACGTGTCCTGGAGGACAGGACGGGAGGGGGGGGGTGATGAGAAAATAGAGAAAAAGTAGGAAGAGGGAGTGAAGAAAAGAAATAGAGGGAAAAATAAGAGAAGAAAACGAAGGAACATAGAGGAACATATTTTATTTGAGTGTGTGTGTGTGTGCATCTGTGTAACTTTTGATGCAACCTGAGTCAATGACACGATGTGTAAAATGTGTGTACAATTCTCAACCTGATGGAAAAAATTGAATTTTCTGTCAATCAATGAAGACACTGTACGCTGCAGAGGAGGAACCCTTCTGGTCAGTGTTTTATTTGTATAAGCTGTATATGATTGTGTATGTGTGTGTGTGTGTGTTACCAGTGAGCTGGTCTTGATAATAGAGAAGATCGAGCTAAGTATTCCGGAGCATATGAGCAGCTCCTTCTGCTGCCTCAGATGGAGATGGATGTGATGCAGGACCACAGGAAGCA
>CM029117.1:28951779-29096779 GCA_016859345.1 Istiophorus platypterus
TGAAAACAGTTAGGGCATTGATGTGCAGGATCACAGATGTGTGTGTGAGTGAGGTTAGGCTCACAAACAGCTGAACGGGTGAATGAGGACTCTGGGCTTCACACAAAGAATGGGGTGGAGGTGGGGGGTTGTTGTCATTTCCATCCAGAAGTCTACTTACTGACAGTGGAGACGGCCGTAGAGCGTTGGCGCTCCAGGCCTGAGTGCAGTTGGCCTGCCCGCTGCCAGGAGCCTGTCCTGGGGCAGGGGGCTGGGCAATGCCCAGGGCGGGGGCTAGTGCTAAGGGAGCGGCAGGCCCTGTGCCAGGGCCTGGGGCCTGGTTTGTGCCTGGACAAGGCTGGGAGCCCTGTGGTGCACAGGCGTTGAAAGAGGAGGCCCGGTAGGAATAACAGGGACCCAGTGGATGGGGCACAGAATTGTGGGAGGTTGAGAGGGGGGAGGAGGCGAGGAAAGGTCAGAGGTACAAGTAGAAAGAGGATATGAGTCAGATTAAAGCAGCTCAGAGAAGACGGGAAAGAAGCTACGGAAGAAACTAAACTATGAGCAAATATAATTCAATCGTCATGGGATTATAAAAGCAGGAGTCTCATCTAAACTACCAAGACACAACAGATTACAGTTATATTTCAACATTTCATGTGTGTATGCGTGTGTGTGTTCCCGTTACCTGTGTGAAGATGAGGGTCTCAGAGTTGCGGCTGTCCAGGCTCAGGACGAAGCGGATGGACTGGAAGAGCTCCTGGATGCTGGTGCGGAACTGCTCCTCCTCCATACCACAGGTGGCCCGAGAGTAGAGGATCCGGGACTGGACGATGAACTTGAACAGGTACTCCAGGGCCTGAACTCAGACATTTGTATGGAATGGACACAAGAAGAGGAAACTTTAATACAGTGTAAATAACTTTTTAAACATACACAAGTGGTATCCAGGGCAACACAAAAGCTTCAAACTCAAACTGAAAGAGTAGTTGAGTTATAGTTTGTGGAGGAATAAGACAGTTACAGGCTAAAACTCCGTGGACATGGACACACAGGCTTGTTGTCCTCAGTAATTCAGACCGTCCACTTCCATACCGCAGCGTGACCTGTCCCGAGATGTCTGTCTGAGCCCGATAAATGCCTCAAAGTGCCAAGCGGCACTCATCTGCCGAACACCCCACCTTCTGTGCATCTTTTCTGAGCTCTGCCCACGACACGACTCGGTGGGAGGAATTACAGATAATGATTGATTTTTTTTTAGATAAAAATGCTGTGCAGATAAGTCAGTGAGGAGATGAGGAGATTTTAGCAGCCTGTCAACCGTCAGAATAAAGATCAGAATTTACATTTGCTGACGCAGTCTGTGTTTTGTTTAGCAGGTGAATGTTAAATAGTTGATACTGGATTCTTCAAGACGCCTCAAGCTAGAACAAACGTCTCCTGTTTTCTTTACATGACCCATAAAAACTAAACTCGGCTGGAAGCCTTGCATTTGCAAGAAATGAGGATATTTAGAAAACTGAATTGCTTAAAAAGGAGGATACAAATATAAAAACAACTTCAATGTAACATGCAGATATTTTCCTGAGAAACTGATCTCAGTATGTAGTTTTCAGGAAGCCTTTGGTTGTATAATGTAAAATTCAATGATGGCACAAAAGTGGAGGCCAGTCATGGGACACTGATCAACAGGGTGAATATATCTTAACTGGCAATCAGCTAATAAAAGCTTGTGTCCTTCTTGTCTCCCTGACGGACGAGAACATCTCTGATTTAAAATACCAGATGAACTCATTCAGGTAGTAAATGTAGGGCCCACAGCCCCAGCTGCTGGCTCTTACCCTCATGGCCTCCTGTATGTGGTCCTGTCGGACCACCTCCGCAGACCGGTCCATGTACCACTTCAGGCAGCGGATCAGCTCTCTGGAACACAACAAACATTAAACGCTGCCAGGCTCCGCAGGATTTGAACTGAAACTTTAGTCTGTAAATTTGTTTAAGACTTAAACCTGCGATAATATGATTTTTTGTTGGCCACTTGGCAGAAGCTGAGACAGTAAGATATCATTACCAATAAAGTAGATATGATGAACTTGTCAAAAAACAGTTGCTTATTTCCACATCCAGCAGTTACAGAACAACATAATGATTCATGTGGACTCATTTTCGTGTCACCTGATGAATATAAGTCCACTGTTCTCTCTTCTTTTAGCTCTGTTTTTGGTCCCCACCAGCTTCTGAGGGAAATCTCTGGCTCTTTATTTCCAAATTTCTCCCCTACGTAAATGCGACTCATTTCACACCTTTCACACAATGTTTTCACAGTGTCATTTTCTATACGGTATTATCATAACAATATTGGTCGCAGCTGCTTTAAGTGAATAATAAGTAAAACGGCCGATATTGTGATCAGCTGCGCAGAGAACTGCACTAACTGGTATCTAGAAAAAACCCAAAAACAAACAAACAAACAAAAAAAAAACGCAGTAGACCCAACAGTTTTAATATAGTCCATACATAACAACAACAACAAAAAAACAATTTCTCTGATATTATCTTTGTAATATCACTGTCTCCTGTTGTTCGACAGGGAACCAATCTTATACCAGATAAATCAGGTGATTGGTGAAGTTGTTTTAACACAAATCACGTTAATGCAATTTACTTTAATTGAAAATTATTATTATCATTATATAATGTATTTATTTATATGTATATAGATGTACTTAAGAGAAGAAGAAGAGTGACACATTCAGAGGGATAAGGAATTCTGATATTAGAATTAAAAAAATTAAACTGAGGGACTGTAACGGTAAAACTCTGAAGTTTGAGCTACATTCACCCAAACATTAAGTCAGGAGCACACACACATATCTGCAAACCTTTTAATTAGAGTGTATTCACTTGTGTCAGTGCATTGACCAGTGAATCAGTCTGTAACATACTAGTTAGCTGGAGTAACACACTCACTTGTAGGCCAAAGCACCAGCAAAGTGTTTCTGGATGTATGTGTCCATCACCGGCCTGAAGTGGTAATATTTACTGTCCCTGAGCAGGTTTATGATGAAAACCTAAGAGAGACAGAGAAATTAGACAATAAAAATAGGAATGATAATCAACAGGAAGCTGTAAATATTAAGCTTTCTTTCTTTTTATTTTTTATGCAAACACACTTACCAGTGACTGGAACACCAGTGGTCCATATTTGTCTGTGTTGTCGTCCAGGATGGAGAACAAGGTGTCAAGGATGTCTTGGAGAAACTGCCACACACAAATATAGGCACTTAGACTTCAAAAGCCCTGATCCCTTCACAGTTAACACTGTACATAACGTTTAAAATGTAAATGGAGGAGATTAGATTTAGTAAATATAAATACAAAAACTCAAACTGTTCCTTTCAAAAGTTGTTTAGTTAATGCTAACTCAAAAATAATTCACTTTCCTGTTATGACAAATTTCTCATTTATGTAAAAACAAGGGGGGGAAACAAAATATTTCATGTGTATCTGTTATTTTACATTTAAACATGACAACAGCAGGACGCTGCCAGTTACTTGCTGCCTTATTTGGAGTCTTATCAGTTCAGTTCAGGTGGCCGTGACTGAGGGGCACTATATTGTCTTACAACACTGAGAATCAGATAAAATTAATAAATCAATGAAGTAAAACTGACAACCAGCAGACCCCCGAAAATCCAGCACCGACCAAGCCATGAAAGGTTCAGGATAAAGTGGCTTGACCATAGTCTCATACCGCAGATTTCGTTGTGACAAAAGCTGCCTGGCAACAGAGGAGGTTACAGTTTTGGCACTTTTGGTGAGAGAGGTACATTATATTATCACCTGGTGGCCTATGTACAACACTGCCAGTGATGCTGCTGGGGAAGGTAGTGGAGCTACAGCCATGACAATGATGAAGGATAAAAGTAATCTAGATTTAGTCTGTTAACAGGGCTGCTAGGTCACAAGGTCCAATCAAAACTGTCCAAGTACCAGAAATTAACATGTGCTTCTGCTAAACCACATACATGACTTTTGAATCTAGCAGCATTGCTGTTGCTGTCTATGTCAATGAATTTTAATTTCTACAAAGTAACACTACAGTAACACCATAAAGGTTTAGTGTATCAGCATTAAAAGCAGCTTTCCCTCAACAGTCCCTGCTCCTGGGTCCTAAAATGGACTTTTGTAATTAGAGACAGTTCATCGTAATATATAAAACATTAAGTAAATCTCTATGGTTTTCAGTCTTTTTAGACTCTAAGGGATCCCATCTGATAATATTCATTAGCTCCTTAACTGTCTGTACTGTAGATTTTCACATTCTTTTGTGTATTTCCTCCTGTATTTTACCCTCTCACCGGGCTTCATGTCTGTCTCCTGTGATGCTAACTAGCTGGTTGTTTCACTTCCCTTCCCTAACCAGTGGAGCTGGGATTGAGAGGCGGGTACCAGGCAGCTTCATATGTATGTGTTTGTGCTTACCTGGAGTCATCTTGATAGATATGGGCATAGAGAAATGATTTAATTTCAAATATGGATTTTTATTTACAGATATTATTTGTCACACGTAGCTCAGTTCCCCAGTAACGCGACAGACCTGGCAACCCTGTCTGGTGAGATTGAAGAAGAAACCCTCCTCAGCAGGCATCAATACCACAACCAAACCCCACCTTGACTATCTCTTCCCCGCTGACATGTCGCAGGCGGCCCAGAATGTCCATGACCCGGTCGGGATGGGCCTTCCACTTCAGCAGGGCCAGCAGGTCCACTGAAAGACAAAACAGTGTCGACGGTCAGAAAAGTCTTGAACTAAAATGTGGTGACACCAGGAAAGAAAATCATGGGTCAGATCCTCTGTGGTTGCACAATCAGACACAGTCAGAAACTTTTAACAGAGCTTTACATGCTTTTTCAGCACAAATAATCACAACATATGAAGGTTTTACCTGTGCTTATCATTAGGGGTTCATAATATAAAAGTGGCCTCACCACAGCAGTTCTGCTGTATGATCCAGACTAAGGTTCCTCTCTATCACCAACCTGCACATTAATGCCTATATCTACATTATCTGTGACTGTTCTGCCTAAAAGTCCCATTCGTGAATGAAGACGGGGCTTTAAGTTCTCCTAAACGCCGACTGAGCCTCTTTATTGACTTCTAGAACCAGGGAAGGTGTCGCCAGAGCAGCTGAGTACCGTTCTGGGTGAGCTTGGTGGAGGAGAGCTGGGTGGAGATCCAGAAGGCCTCCTTGGTGCTGCGCTGGAAGATGAGGCTGGAGGGGATGCTGGGACAGCTGCTGAAGTCCTCTTTACAGCAGGGCAGGCCCAAGTAGAGGGCGTGGTTACTGAAGGTGGTGTTCTCATCACACTGATGTCGAATGGGGAGGGGGGGGGCAGGAGTGGGACAGAGATGAGGACAAAGGTCAATTCTACCATCACAGATTGGTAACTGGTAACATGGTTGCATAGCAGCAAATTTTTTGTTTGATTCCATCCTCGTTCAGACCTTGTGGTTTTTTTTTTGTCTAACACACTGCGGTCTCTAGTAAATCTGAATTTTGACAGTTCAAACAGCAGGCACATAGAACCAGGTGATTTTTCATTTCACTTCACAACCATCTCCACCGTCAGTAGTTCCCTCCTGAATAATCATTACTGGACTGAACAAATCGTTGTTGTTTTAAAGTGCTCTATACACACTCTGCTTTATAGTTGACTCCTGTTGCTTGACTTGTGAGAGACCCACTGACTTTGCTGATGAAAAAGACCCAATGTGTCATTAATGGATTAGGGTAGATGTTATTTTATTTTTAGTTTAGAAAATCAAATATAATGTCTAACACAGCTTTTACAAAATGCTGGATGATGTACAACGGATGATTATCTTGAAACACAAAATATATTCAGGAATGTTACGCAGAAATTAACACTCTTAACATTGTGTTTACGTGAGAGCAAAGCGTCGCGTCTGACCTTGTAGACGTAGAGTTCATGGCTCTCGTCTGAGAGAGTTGTTCCGTCCTCCCTCATCAGGGGAGTGAAGGCAAAACCAAACAGCTTCTTCTCTCCTTTGTCCTTGGCTGCAGAAGCGAGAGGATACCGGGAAAGAGAGGGAGACGTGAAGAGCGAGAGAGAGAGAAAGGGCAAAGAGAGAGGGAGCAGAGGTTTAGAGTGAAGCAGCATTTTCTTCTGGCTTTGATTCAGTAAATAAGGTCAGAAACTGGGACGAGAAAATGACACGTAGACAGACGATTACAGACGATAATCTAACTGAAATGAAACGATGTAGGTAATAAATGATGCCAAAACGTTGCAGCAACATGATTTTTATGTTTATCCCAAAAATAGTTTATATACAGGCCACCTAATTTTTCTTTCCATTATCTCTCAAGTTAAAATTTGCATTTGATGTCGTTTTTCAGTTATCACTAGATATTAAAACGTAGCAGAGCTGCAGCTGGTGACCTGAGGCTACTCACTGGAGCAGTGTCTGAACTCGAAGCGTAGGTGGGACCCCCGGAAGCGGTCGATGGGAATGGGCAGTTTGATCACCTCGCTCCACCGGGGGCTGTTGTTGTGGTAGAGGACGAAGGAGCGGTGCTCGGGGATGTTGGGCTCCCCTGAACCCAGACTGATGCAGTCCTGCATGGGGGGTGCAAATAAAAGAGATTAATACACAGCCATAGAAAGACTTTCTCACCTGCCCGTGTTTAACTGTCACAATAAGGTGCACATATTACTTCTGTATGTCATTTTTCAGGCAGGTTATTTGATCAGGGCCAAGATGAGACATCTAACTCTTCCTGACACAGTTTTTCTTTATTGTTATTGTTTCTGATTTGTGTGATAAAACTGGTGCAGACATGTAAAACAGGTTGAGTTTGTGGAATCAGCTGTGACATTAAACAGCTTTTTCTACGAAACATTTTGAGGAAAAAAATGTTTCTGTGGGTTGTGTAAGTAATTTGTTTTTCATTTTGAGGAAAATCATTCAATTTTGTTTTAAATAATTATGACTCTGTTTCAAAAAAATAACAGCAGCAAGTTGATTTTAAATGTTAATGAGCCAGCACAGACTAGTGAGAGTATCTTAGTTATTTGTAGATGAGTGGGCTCATTTTTCTTTTCTTTTTTCCTCTTCTCTAGGTAAAGTGAACATTCACTGAAAGAAAAACTGAAAAGGTGTCGGGGGGGGGTGCAAAGACCCCTCCCTACCTTGAGGATCTCCCCATCAGCATACAACACATAGATGGTGACTTCAATGTTCTTCTGAACACTCTTCCCTCCCCTCTCGAAGTCGCCTCGCTCCAGGGTCAGGTAGAGGTCGTTACGGATGTCACCTGGGACGGGAACGGAAACGTTAATGGACAAACGCACCAACAAAACTCACTGAGAATGTTCCAGATGTGTCGCTATTTTTTTATGCATAAAGAGACATGTCTGTCCAGACACACACACACACACATGGATCCTCACACACATTTACCTGCTACCTCTGACGTACACAAGACTAACGACTCGTGTTAAAGTGTGTGGATTCATTTATCATTTGGGGCCTGTCGGCACAGAGGAGGCGTTACCTTCAATGTATCAAGATGGGAGTTAAACACTTGCTCCATCACCGTCTGGGGTGGGGTGGGGAGGGGGGGTGTTGGTGGTGTGCATGTTTAATGTATGTGAAAGTGGTGTGAAGGACATTGCTGCATATGCTGTGTGTGTGTGTGTGTGTGTGTCTGTTTCCTTGACAATATGACAGGAAGTGTTAATCCTTTTAGTTAAAAAGTGTGATTATGCAGCATCTTCATTAGCCAAGTTTCTGCTGGGACAATTTTCCAGTAGAAATCAGATCAAATGAAAGATATTGACGGTGATGTCTGTAGATTATCTGTTTGTTTTGAATTTACCAAACATAATTTTTCAGAGCTCTAAGACGCTTCTCAGCGTGATAAAAATAAATTCCATTCATTTCCATTATACTGGGCTTGTATTAGCAGTTTTGAAACCTAAGCAAATAAAAGCAAAAACTACCATGTTTGTGGCTTGATGCCACCAGGGGGAGGTGAGTTTAAAGGTGAGGCAAACTTTTAAGACTGACTTTTAAAAATAAGAAAATCAAATGATCAAGTGATGGATCTTTAAGAATTCCCTGATGTCAAAGATATAACCTGTCACATATATGGAGTAGAGGCCACAGGTGTAACAAGACAGAGGCTTGTTCTAGTTTACAGAGATAATTGTTGGATATCATCCACATCTATTCATGGGACCGTCCAAGTTCTATCCCTCTACTCTTACACTTGAGGAGCATCAGTCTGTGGCCTTTTTGTTAAGTTACATTTAATATACAAATATAATAACTGAGTTTGTGCTGATATATGTGTATGCATATTCATTTAGGCCCTCACTTTAGCAAATAAAAAACAAAAAGTCTTTTAAGAATAAAACTGTAAAAAAGCGACAAACTAAAGCTCGATCATTTTTAATCATTCTGACAAGACAAAGGAAAAACAGGAAAAAAACAGGAAAAACCAAGAAAAAAAAAAGCTAAACTTCTGTTCCACTGTGACAGCTTATGTTTTACTCAGCAGCTGTTGGACATTAACTGGAGAACTGCATGAGGTTATCAATGCTCTGCATATAAATCTAGCCGGTGCTTCACCATGATATATTGCCCTCATTCCCCAGACGCCGCAGGATTCATACACTTGCATGCATGTGTTGCTCTTTATTGTGGCTGAAATGATTCAGTGTCGTAATCTGGCTGCAGCCTGTTGGAAACATGGATGGTAATCTGATCCAAGAAACTGAACGCCTTAATTAAGAAAAATAAATAAAAAATTATGATGACTTATTAATTATTAATCAATTATGATAATTATAATGACCAACCTACAGATGAAATAACTTTAAAGGCAGTGTGAAGTAATTTTATTACCATGAATAAAAAAGCATCTCATTAAACTCTGTTTTTATGTTTTTATGTTAATAATTAAGTGGTTGTGAACAGCTGATAGAATCTGGATGAGTTATCATTTAATCTCACAACTATTACAATAAATCATGTCTGTTAAGATGTTTCACCAAAACGCTGCTTTATTTCTGAACCATAATGTCTTGATGCACTCAGGCTCTTGTTTCACTAAACGATAACGGTGACAGGGAAAGTTTGTCCTGAGACACACTGACCTTTTATCACAGAAAATATTTGAAAACGTGGAACACCTGTGACTGGATGTGAGACTCACCTGGCATGATGACATCCGGAAAGCCCAATTTTCGTGTGATGGCCACCCCCCTGCTGAAAATGAGCGGGTTCTCTCTGCGGACCTGTTCCATGTCGCCCCTCAGCAGCTGCAGTGAGATGATCAGACCTGGGGGGCAGAGAAGGAGAAGAGGAGGACAGGAGAGGAGGAGGGTGTGAAGAGCAATGAAGACAAAAAAAGAAGGAGTGAAGAAACAGAGAAGTTAAAATTGTGCTTCAGTCAAACAGCAGAAATTTTAATCCGGCAAAACTAAAACAAACTAAACTCAGGTTCCTTTCGGAATATAAGTGTAAGTGGAATATAGCTGAGTCAACTGGCTCCTCTTCAAAGAAATAACTGAGTAAAACAGGTTTTCATTCACCCTTTCCCCTGGAAAAAAAGTAAAGGAAAACTCCTGCTGGATATTTCTGATGCGAGAGTGACCAAAGCACAACAAGACCTTAAAAGACAACTAAATGTCTAAAAGATGAAACTTGGAGGCCAGGGGAGTTCACAGCCTTCACCACAGGGGGGACACAAGGCTGCAAGTCCCCTTCAGTGACACCAATTAAGAAGATTTTCCGGCTGATGTCAAGCGATGACAAGCACATGTCAGCGCGATGGCGTTCTGATCTCGAACCGGACGAGTCGCTCCTGGGAGGTTTGTGTTCGTTTTGTGACTGACATCGAGAGTCCTGTGTTTGTGTGTCCAACCTAAATCATCAGCGTGAGGGAATTTTGTGTGTGTGTGCGTGTGTGTATGTGTGTGTTACTGATTCCTCACTAAGGCAGTTGCCCAAGTCACTAATGCTGCTGCTCCTAAAATTCAACACATCTCTGAGCCGACAGGGGCAACAAGGTGACTTTCATAGCAGCTAAATATGGAGGACGCCTAAAGCAGAGGTGGTGCATAGTACACACACTCACACACACTCACACACACACACACATACTCAGACACACACTCAGACACACA
This sequence comes from Istiophorus platypterus, assembly GCA_016859345.1. Taxonomy (NCBI): domain Eukaryota; kingdom Metazoa; phylum Chordata; class Actinopteri; order Istiophoriformes; family Istiophoridae; genus Istiophorus; species Istiophorus platypterus. The sequence goes on from CM029117.1 coordinate 28,961,980, forward strand.
CTCTGCCCGCCGTACCGTAGTTGGTGCTGGGAGCCGTGTATTTGGTGCTGGACTTGCGGATGATGTTCTCATGGATCTGGTACCATTCATTCTCATTGTTGCACCTGGAGAACAACAGAAAAACTCTTAGCTAATGGAGGAGAAGACATTTTCTCAATAAATAACCTAAAATTGGCAAAAATAAGAACATGACTGTTTTTTTTTTCACTCCATTCCAGTAAATTTTATGAAATAATGCATTAAGACTTTTTAAGTAATCCCTCTATTTCTTATCGTGTAAACGACTGACATAAAAAAGCATGAAAAGGATGATTCACGCCTCATGTGGAAGAGAATGCAGCCAAGTGCACGGTGTTTATATTATGTAATTGCAGCTAAAAAAAAGCGTATGAGCCACACTGAAGGAAGGTCCTCATGTAGAATCAGGAAAAACAGGAAGCAGAACATCTGGCTCATTCCAGAGGTTTTTTATGATAGTTTTTGTTGCTGAAAGCTTATTTGTCCAACGGCAGCTCTAAGGCATTTTTGGTCATGTCAGCATCTTGGCGAGGAGCTTGAGAAGCACGTGGCCTGACGAAGATGTGCGACCACCCATGAAGCGTGAACCATCCTCAGGAGTTCAGCTAAGGTTGCTGTGCGGCAGCACATGCACCCTTGCATCATGTTGTAACTGTAGGGCTCCTGGAGGCAAGTCTTCAGAAGTTTGAGCTGAGAGGGATTTCTCGTTGTGTGTGTGTGTGTGTGTGTGTGTGTGTGTGTGTGTGTGTGTGTGTCTGTGTCTGTGTGTGTCTGTGCGTGTTGATCGCATCATAAGACTGCGGAGACGAATTGGTGACAAAACAGCGAAGTGTCTGTCTGCCGCTCACGGGATCCTCTCTCCTTTCTCTCCTTCACATAAAACTGTGAGAGCCAAACTAAGAGGCTGATTGTTGAATGAAGCTCGGAATACAGAGACAAAGGACGAGAGACCATTTGAAGAGATATTACATTCTGCTTTTCCTGCTCATCATTAATCTTTGGGTCCTTTTTTTCCTCTCACTGACTTTCTATATCACATCCAAACTACTTCTCCTCCAAGCCCCATAATGTTTAGTTCAGGGCTTTAAGATCTACCTCTGAATGTCAGGAAATTGGTGTGTGTCAGGTGTTTTGAGGGAGTCAGCCAACATTTGCACAGTTGGCACTCATGAACACCCCCCCCCCCATCGAACCGGAGAACCGACCCTTGGCTTTTTGGCTGTCGCCCTCTGCTCTTTGTAAAACGAAGGGAGCTGTGTCTTTATTAACCTGCTTCTCTCTGAGTTCTCACTCCCCAGGTAAAGTCTGAAGTCTGATTCATGCCAGCCAGTGTCGCTACAGTGTCTAGTTCATTTCTGCGTGATGACTCAGTCTATCAGTTGTGTAAAACAGCAGAGCTTCAGCCTGAGAGAAGGAACCAAAACGGCTAAAAAAGTAAAGTTTTGCAGAAGTCAAAAGGTTGTTTTATTTATAAATGTGTTGGGTTTTTTTTTGATGGTCCATGTTCTTGAAAATGTTTCTTGGCTTCACCACACAAAGTTAAACAGATTAATTCAGGATGACGGATGATACTTATTATACAGAAAAGGGTCGAACATAGAGTGTGCCTCTGAATTTTCTTCGTGTATCTGTTATTATATGATGTGCCTTTGAAAGAATTGTGTAACTGTGCAAACTCTGCTTGGTTTGGCTTTTCTCTTGTGTAACAACAGATTAGTGATGCTTTTAATCCAAAATCATGCTGTGTGTACCTGTTTGTGTAAGTGTGTGTGTGAGTGCGTGAGTGTTGCGGCCCCCTACGTATAGACTTTGAGGACGAAGTCTTTCTCCTCCTTGAGCTCGGAGATGGTCTGCAGCACGTCGCTCATGGCGAGGACGGCGCAGCCGTATGGTCGGCGATACTGGACGTGGGGGGGGCCCTTTTTGCTGTCATTCAGCAGCATGCGGCCTGAAAAAGGAGGCATGTGTTGTTGTTGTTGTCATGTAGTAATGACAACTGGACATGGACGAGGCTCTTTTTACTTTCATTTAGCAGTTAACAAACGTAAAAATGTTTCTGGATTGGAAGTAAACTTTTAAAGAGCAGAAACTAGATATTCAGCAGGTTGGAGGTTGATTTAATTTAATTTCCTTTTTCTGTAAATATAAGTCTGATATAGCAGAAGTAAAAACACAAACCTCCAAAATGAGCACTGGAAACTGAACGTTAGAGACCTTACCAAATTTCTCTTGTAGTGCAGATATACTGCACCGGATTTTGTGGCATTTCGGAGGCATCACACACTTTCTGTCCGCCCCTTGCTGTGTGTTATCTTCTATTGTTTTCTCAGTGACTGCAGTCTCACCTGTTCTGATGACTTGTGAGACAATGTAGAGATCCCTCTTCATGTCTTTGTTGCTCAGGTCCTGCAGAGTCCGTGAGTGAGAGAGAGAGAGAGAAAACACACAGGGACTGAAAATGCAAGTTTAAATAAAGCGCTGACGTTTTCTTCTGCTAAACATAATGAATCCAACCAATCAGAGTAAGAGGAGCAAAGTTAAAGATGAAGATTAATGTTCGGACCTACGACATAGACACATGGGACTGGAGATCGCTCTGGATTTACCCCTTGAGGTACTTTTAAAATATTTGCCCCAAATTAAACAGTGGAGCTTGACTGAAATGAACTGATCTTCTTATGAGCGTCTTTGACTTTATTAGATAAAATAGATAGAGATGACAGGAAATGAGGGAGGGATGCAACAAAGGTTCCAACAAAGACCTGAACTAGGGACACTGTGGTACACAGGCGGAACCTAAACCCCTGAACCACAGGGGCTTTTCCAAGCTGACTTCTTTTTAAATTGTGCCTTGTTTGTTGATGTCTCTTTAAATGGTCTCCTCTGTTTTTATTCACTCAAACCTCTGCAGGAGCAAAGTGGAGGAGCTTCTGTCCAGAACGCCTCATAATACAGTGATGAAAACACATGTCTCACAGCTGGTCCCTTGTTGATTTTTTGAGGCACATGGTTGTGACTGAAGCTGAATCTTCTCTGGGCTGATTCTCAAATGGAGCAATAGGGGGCAATGCGTCCTCACCTTTATATTCCTCCCACTTCTCCAAATTTATTCTACTTAGACCAGACCAACCACCTGCATTTTAAGCATGTATTTCACATTATGTGAGTGAGTGTGTGTGTGTGTGCGCGTGTGTGTTACCGTGAAGAGTGCACACAGCCTGTCCACCTTCTCCGGATTCTTCGGCCCTCCATTTTTGTTCAGCCTCACCATGAACTTCTCGCTGTGGGGAAAACAACCAGACCAACATCCGTCTTAAACTTCAGAGCCTTTGACCTTTGACCTGAGAGACGTTTACAGAGGAGCAACATCTTCCCATCTTGCTCAAAGACGGAAGGACGGATCCTCCCAGGGTTCGAGTTTTTCTTTAAATCTTTTCTGGTCTTATTAAAAAACTGCATAAATATCTAACTGACATTTTTGATTAAAAGTGCAGTTTATCAGTCAAAGATCATCACATCAGTCACTCTTCATACTCAGCTTGACTCAATGGTTGAGAAACTCTGTCATTAACACAGCCAATTTACCCCCTGCTGCACTCACTGAGTCTCTTTAGGGGGGGATTTCTGAGAGATGAAGTTCCTTCAGTTTCCTCCTCGGCCCCCCCCCCCCGGGGTCCTGAGGAAACTCTAAAGCACCATGCCTCAGCCCCTTTCGCCTCAGGGAACAGCAATGTATTGTCTGCTGGTGTCAGCAACTATGTTCTCTGACCCGTATTTATCCAGGGGAACGCGACTGTGACGACTTGCTTTTATTCATCTATTCCCGACATTAATGCAGTTATGCCTCAGATGCATTATAATATATTTTTCTCCAGTTATAAGTGACTCTGAAAGGAGTCATTTGTCTGGCATAATTTATGTTTTTGTTTTTGTTTTTTTTGCAGAAATAGAGGGAGTGGAAGTTGACATAGAATTTAGTGAAAGTGATTAATGGAGGCACGCGGTGGATCAGAAAATATTCCACACTCCCTTCATGATTTATTTCTCACAGTAGAAAGTCCATTTAAAAAAACATATATATAAAGTATAAAGACATTGAGTTAGGTTAATTTGCTAATACTCTGCTGCCTGCCTTCAGAATCGTGACACCCCCCCCTCCAAACCTCCTCCTGGATGAGGGTCTGTGAACCCGGGATAAGCAACGGCCAGACCAGTACCAGAACCCCGCATGACCGGAACCACATCCCCCACTTCGCAGAGCAGAATACTGCTGGTTGGGGTCCAGAAAGAAATGGACGGAGCTCCTTGTACTATAAAGTTATTATTTTATGGTGAGACCGGGCTACTTGTCAATGAAGGGAATTTCTGTTTCGTCTTCCATGTGATATTGTGTGAAAATGTGATTTGATGATGATTCTATGTCTGTTGGCTGAAGAAACTAATGCATTACATCAGTTTGAATTTAAATCCAAGTCATTAGACATATTTTATTACCTGAACTTCATCATTAACACAATGGTTCCTGTCTATAATCACATGATTAAACCATTAACTGACTGTATTTTTCTATCTTTTCCAAACATCTAGAATTTGTTGCAATTTTGTGTCATAACTTGCAGGAATAAATTCCCCTAATGTTTTCTGGTAAATACTATATCTCATCATAGAAAAACAGCTCTTCCAATGGTCTTTATTATTCATCCTATACTCCTAGACAATAAGAAAACAACTCACAGATTATTGCTAATGTTTGCAGCGCTCCCTGCAAACAACAATGACAACAACAGCAGTGAGGGCTGACAAATCCCTACAACACGTACGAGGTCCGGCGCTCTTTAAAACAAACTGTTTATCCTAATCCCCTGGAGATACTAAAACAAACAAACACAAATAAACAGGATAAATGTGTGGGAGAGTGTCATTTAGCACGTTTGGGGAGATGGGAGATGGGCTGTGAGGGGACTTTGTGTTTTTTCACATTCAGATGTAGCTACTATGTGGTTACTGTTGGTTTAGCATGATTCACAGCGAGAGAGAGAATGAGAGAGAGAGAGAGAGAGAGAGCGCACACACACACATACAAACACACTAACATGCATACACACACAAACACACAGCATATATGCACACACATGCTGACCAAAGACAATCGTAACAGTCCCTTATGTGGTGGCAGGCACAAATGTACAAAACGCATGTATGCACATACATCATGAGACACACTCATACATGCAGAAACTGCCTGTATGGATGCAGGTACAGAAATCAGTACACTGACACACACACTTTATCGCACACACACATACACACACACACACACACACACACACACACACACACACACAGATACACACACACTCAACCAGAGTTGAATTACTAACACTGTTTTAAACCTGCATCAGTATGAAAGGCAGCACAAACAACACAGATTAAATCAGAAAGCGTTCTGCATGATACAAATGTCTTCAAACACACATAAACACCCCCCCCATGCACACACACATATACAGACATACACACAGATTACAGCGTGTGTGCATGGATACGTGGGCACTTGTACACACACTGATGTACCACAAATAGACATATGCATGGATGCACTCGGCAAACACTCTTCTATGGGAAATGCATATGGAGCGATCATTTCCGCCCCACTGCCGTCCGGCCTCCCAACGTAGCACATCTGCTGCATAGCCTCGGCCCCGACGCTCGCTGTGGCCAGGTGCTTCATCCCTTGTTCAAGCTTAGGGATTTTAAATCCAGGCACGTGAGTTTCATCAAAATTCATGCACAACAACGCAAACGTCGTCCTCCCACAGAGCAGAGTCACGGCACAGAGCGGCTTGGGGTTGCCTTCGGGAAGGAAGAGGCTGAATTCAGTTTCTCTCCCCCCTGTAAAGACCTTCCACGCTTTCAGGACTCGAACCAGCAACCTGGCCGCCCAGATGTTGTGTGTCAATAACATCCCTCACTCACCACCTCAGACATCAGACAGATGTGATTAGATAAGTGTTGGACCAATTTTAATCCTATTCTCCTTATTCTCTACTATCCCACTGTTGCTATTTCTTTTTTTTTTGGCTTTTTCTTCTTTTTTTGTTTCAATGTCACACCTACAGCTCCAGTCAGACCCCACCACTCAGAGTTCAGACAGTCTCTCTATTTTCCCCTCATGTACTTTGGCTTTCATTTGTGCTTCTAGAGAGTGTGTTTATTCAGGAAACCGTGTAAATGAAATCCTAGTCAGGGTTCCATCTGAACATAGCTCATATTTGAACTAAATTCCCAGTAAATCAGCAAAGGAAACAAATGCAAATTAATGTGTGTTTTTGGGGTGTTTGATGCGTGTTTTTATGAACAGTTGGTGAAGCGGATTCGCCAGTTGGTGCCATTAAAAATCACAGAAGAAAAAAACAGGAGCAATCAGATGATTTTGTTCATAAAGTGGACAAATATGTCTTCTGGATGAAATTTCAAGGCAAAGTTACAATTCCTTCATAGTTATGTATTACAGTGCATTTTATCACAAAACATACATGTATCTGTGCTTGAAAATTATTTTACCCAAATGGACTCTGACTATAAAACAATGATAATTTACATTAAGTATTCACTAACATTCCCCTGCTATGGCTGCTGTATCATTATGTGCTAACTAGGCTACACAGATACAGTTGAACTTTCTAGTCAAGAGCTTCTACATAAACACGTGACACGGCAGATTATCTTCTATTAATTCTATCAAATTCACTGGAGTAAAGCCGTTTCAATTTAACCTTGATTCCACACTTAGCGGCTGATTTCAGCCACTTCAACTCACGTAGATTTACAGTTTTATTCTAGACATTCAGCTGAGTCTCTTAACCAAAGTGAAAACCAGACAGTGGTTTCTTTCCTTCATCACAAGGAGCATGTTCTCACCAGAGCAGGGGTAAAATAACGTAAGAAAGGAGTTGTAGGGGAGGAAAAAATAAAAAAATAAACGGTTTGAGTTCCTCTGATGAGAAAGAATAGGCCAATGGCGGGAAGAGGATGAGGGAAGGTGATAACTGAGTGAGAACCTGAAAGCTAGTGACAGAGCAGAGGACTCTGCTGTCATGACTGGAGTGGAAAGGTCACCAGCCTTTTACCTGGAAGCTTGAAAAAGAAAGTGCTAAGTGAAGAAACGACAGTCATGTAGAGAATAAAGAACAGCAGCAGATTGAAGACCAGATATTTCCAGGGATTCTCACTTATTGCAAGTCTATGTTATAGTGTGTAAAACCTAGCTTTGCTCTCCTCTCCTTCACTCCTCTCCTTCCCTCCTCTTAACTCCCCTCCTCTCCTATCTTCCCTCCTGTCCTCTCCCATCCTCTCATCTTCCCTCCCCTCCTTCTCTCCTCTATCTCCCCCTTTCTTACCTCCCCGGTCATCTGAGCATCTCAGAGGACCAGGTCTTGTCATTAGACTCTTATGCTGAGTCAGACTAGACATTGAACACAGGCTGCCAAGGTCAAAGGTATTAGTTGGCTCTGTGTGTGTGTGTGTGTGTGTGTGTGTGTGTGCGCACGCGCGTGCGTGCGTGTTGTATGACAGGATGGAGCTTCTTGCTAGTTTGTGATTTTGAACAATTGCAGTATACTGCACTATGCTATGCATTTAGAACCCCCCCCCCAACACACACAGTCATGCCATCAGAGTGGGCTTGCAACAACCTCATTACTGACATTAGCAATTCCTTATCTGTTAGCATTGTATTCGCTCCACCAATGAATTATAGATGATCATTCATTATGGTGGGTGGGGGTGGGGGGTGGGGATGGGGGTGGGGTCATGTATTATTCACAGCAGCTCTGCGTGGCCACTCGCCACTATTTGTTCCAGATTATGAAGTTAATATGTCATGTATATGAAAGTGTGTGTGTGTGTGTGTGTGGGGGGGTAATTGGCAGAGAAAGGAAGGATCAACCTCTTACTTTCTTTGGCTGCAACGAGCTCTGTTCAGGACAATAAATCAGATTTATATTCGATATTAACAGATAAAATCTCATTCACAAACACAAACACACCACTCGTCAAAATGCTTAAGGACGTGTAGCCATGGCAACCACAGTCGATGGGTTGAGCCCCCGGCTAAGGAAGTAAACGGTCGTAATACCTGCGCCCTTCAGGGTCACAAAGGTGCACAGCCTTCCCTGGAGAGGACTCATGTACTGCATGGAATACATGATATGGACTTCAGCATTGTTTAGGATCCTGTACCGAATGGAAAACATGTCTGGACCGCTGCTGAATAAAAAAAAACAAACCAAATAGAACAGAAGAACTGACGGCACAATGCACTCTGACTGATTTTACAAATCAACATTGTAAGCACAGAACAAAAGAACGATGGGATGGGGTTCTACTAACAACCCCTTCAGTCTGTCCTCTAGATACTGTAAAAACATCATCAAGTCCAGAGATGGTTAATCAGCCAGAATAAAACCTAAACGGATTCACGGTCTGATCCTATTCTGAGTTTACCAGTCTCAACATAAATCAACGCCAAAGAGGGGCCGCGCACGCCCTGACCAACCACCGCACAGCTGAAAGAAAGAGGCCGGAATGTGCTGACTGAGATCCAGCGAGCAGGAAATGTCCTGATGAACAGTGGATGCTCTGATGACTGCGTGTGTGTGTTTTCTACCTGATGGTCTTTCCCTCTCGCAGGTCGTACAGAGAGAAGAAGATGTCCGTGTCTTCCCCGATGCTGTTGTAGGTGAAGCTCTTCAGGTTGACCAGTAGGTGGTGTGGTACCGGGACTCTGCACGGTTCCCCGTGCCGCTGCCGCGAGCTGTCGCCCTGGAAACCAGCGTCAGACACGGGCCTTTCAGGAACATGGATCATTTAACGTGGCTCTCACATCCTTTTATTGCCTGGTCTAACAATCTTATTTCTAACAATTATACTAGTTATATGTGTTTTCAGTTGCCTAATATCATTTATTGACAATAATTATAAATTTAATAGCTGTTTGAAAACGACAGTTGCCATCTGAATTATCTTTAGAAAGTGAGGTAATTTTGTGAGAGCAGTTTGTTCTCATGGTAGCATAGAAACATAGCTTGTGTTTCTATTTAACATAAACAGCTCAAAAAATAAAGCAGATTAACAGTTTGGGAAATATTCTGTCAGGAACATTGACAGGATAAAATTCCAGCTAACGTTAAAACTAATATTAAACTAATTATAAAGCTCATGTTAAAGCTAATATTCAAGCTAATTTAAATACAATGTTAAGGCTGATGTTCAAGCTTATGTTACAGCTAATGTTAAAGCTAATGTTCAAACTAATCTTAAAGTTAATGATAAAGCTACTGTTCAAGCTAATTTTAAGCTTATTTCAAAGCTAAAGCTCAAACTAATGTTCAAGCTAATCTTAATGCTAATTCTAAAGCTAATTTTAAAGCTAACGTTAAGCTAATTTTAAAGCTAATGTTAAAGCTTACCATGGAAATGCTGTTGAGCCAGGCCGTAGTATCTTACAGGAGCATAATTTAATCACAGAGACTATCCATTATTCATGAATAGTCTGTTGAATACTTCCATAACATTATCATGTTATGTTTTGAATAGTAAGAAAGTAAAATGTATTGATTGAATATTGTGCAACTGTAAAACCTTTTTTGAGGATCCTGTTTGTGCTGAACGGTCTTATTTTCAGCCACTTTTCTGTAAAATATCATTATACATATCCCAATGCTGCACTAAAGGTTAAGTAGCATCAGTGAAAAAGAAAAAAACACAGTAAAAGTACAAACTGTGACTCTTTAATAGCTGAATAATATTATGTGTTAATCAGTGTCTTAATGTTGCAGATCGTTTAGGTGACATAACTACTACAAGTATCTACTGTGTGGGTTTAACTTTGAAAGGTAACTTGTCTCTAACTCTATCAGATAAATCTCATAACATGGAAAAACACCTGTGAGGGACCAGCATCTGAAACCTGTATTTCAGTACCTGATATCTTGAGTAAATGTACTAAAACACTAAACACAGCTGGAGTTAAACACACTTTACTGTGGTATTGTACTTGTACTTTACCTGTGTGGTGCTCTGCTGAACACTGTGTCTGCTGGAGAGGTGCTGTGGAAGAGAGAGGTACGATAAATCTGGTGGTAATCATCATGTCCTCTCCTTTCCTCTCTCTTCTCCTTGTCTCCTTCTCCTCCTTCCCTCCTCTCCTCTATCCTTGTCTTCTCTCAATGTTTCCTCTCCTCGTTTCCTCTTTTTTCCTTGTTTCCACTATTCTCATTTCTTTTCCACTCTTTGTTTCCTCTCTCCCCTCCTTCTCCTCCTCCTCCTCCCTTCCCTTCCCTTCCCCTCCCCTGCTCCTCCTCCTCCCCCTCCTCCAGCTCTGTTATTTGGTCCTCTCCTCTATTGCAGTCCACTCTGTTCTCATCCTCTCTCTCAGCCAATGAAAATGCCTAAATGCCCCAGAGACTCATTACCCCGACTCGTCTCTCCAAACCTCTTGAGTGGCTCTGTGAGAAGAAAAGGGAGTGAATGGTGAAAACCTGTTTGATGAATCGAAGTAATGACTCTCAGATGCAGAAAATTAATGTCGTCCTGCAGCAACTTTTCTCTTCGTCTTCTTAACACTGAATGTTTTATTTATCATTTTTTTAAACCAGGTAACTTATCAGAAATGTTTGGCTGACTCAATGTGAGCAGCGGCTGAAAGAAAAATATCATCAGAACGGCCTTCAAAGGATCTGGCTCATGCAAATATAACACATTCGCGCATTAGGGACATTATTTTATTATATCATAATTCCCCTTTTACCAGATATGTTAATGGTCATTGCTCATTTTCACTAATTTTCTATATATTTCTACATTTTTTATATTGTATTTTTAATATTCTTGTTCTATATTGATAAATACATATGAGTAAATTTATATTTATATTTCAGTTAAACGTTTTAATAATTAACCTAGGGCCACAACACTATTGATAATATTTTTCAGTATTGATCAATCTGCTGTTCATTTTTTGAATCGATTTTTTTTTCAGAAACCAGTGGAAATGTCTGTTGTAGTTTCCTGAAATGATCAGTTTTTCATTTGCTTGCTTTATTTAATGAACAGTCCAAGATCCAACATCCAAAGTTTCTGTTCATTTTGTGAGAAAATTGAGTAAAATGACTGACTGATGATCAAATCAGTTGATTTTTTGCTGATCTACTCATCAATTAATCGACTAATTGTTGCAGCTCTAAAATAATCCACATTAGGTTTATTACTGAAATAGTCAGCAGCATAAACCCAACAGTTGGTTTATATTCACAGTCCATTATCTTGCAGTTTTCACTTTGTATTCTAGTTGTGTTTTGACTCGAATGCTGAATCTCATTGCGCAGCCGCTGCAGTAATGTAAATTCACCACAGAGATCAATAATGTTTTCTCTCTCTTTTTTAAAATCTTTTTTTTGTTTTCTCCATCTTGACCTTTTCTTGGTCAAATTTAACAACCAAGTCTGGCACACGGGCAAAGTGTCACCTCCATTTCCAAAAATAAAAATTTATCAGCAGGGAAACGATGAAAATGCTCAGAATTATGATTTCACATCTGCCTCGTCTGTTTAACTTTCTTCTGATGTGACCAAAACAGGCCATTAAACTCTACAGATGTTTGTGATTAGTATTTCTCTGTTTCTTCAGGTTCCTTGTTCACCACCTTCAGTCAACCATCTCTAAACTTTACCACTTTAACTCTCTCTCTCTCTCTTTCTCTCATCCTGTCTCCAGATCGGTCTCTAGGCAACAGAACAAAAGGGGGAATCACCACGACTACAGTGTTTGACTGGTACTGCTCAGCTATTTAAAGCAGGACTGATGTAAGAGGCCATGAACAACCAGGAACGCTCTCCTCACACTGCAGAGACTCACACCTACATTAAGTAGCTCCAGGTTTTGTTTTGTTTTTTTTTGTTTTTTTCATTCAATATTTCTTATAACGTCTCTGGAAATCTGACGCAAACTCACCCACAGATTATTCGCCCAGAATATAAACACAAGTAGAAGAAGGTATTAATAGAAAAAAAAATCATAGCTCACACGTTTTTTCCACTTGAACTATGAAGTATCTCAGCGAGTTATAGATGAAATCCTCTTTCCTGAAGGTTATCTTTTCAGGGGTTTTTTTAGAGAATGTGGTCTGTGCTAACGTTGAACTGTGTTAAATTCTACAGAGACGGTGTTTCTGTTATTCAGCCTACTCTCATTGATATAAATGGGGTTGAAAAAACAATATAAATACATGTTAATATAACATAATACAACTTAACAGCAGCACAAACTACCTCCTTCAAAAAGACCATAAAGTTGAATCAAACCCTGATTATGAAGGTTTATTTAAAACAAAACAAAACAAAACAAAACAAGACCCTGAAAATTACAACCTTTTTGAATGGAGGTTTTACTGTAGCGCTGTTGTTTTACACCACATTAGTTTTACCCGGGTGTACCTAATAAACTGGCAGCTGTATACTGAGCAGAATCATCAAGGGGTCACGAATCTCGCAGAAGCGGGATTGTAATTTCACAGTCCCTGGTTCAGATCCTCAGGTTGGCCAATGCTGTTTGCCTGTGTGTGTTGATCTGCTGGACCGTTGCAGCCTCCAGTGGAGGAAGGTGGAAGACATATGGAATGTGAAGGTGCTAATAACATAAACCTGGTAGCTCAGTCAGTCTGTGATGGAGGGGGCATAAAAATTATGTAATAAAGTGGTACTCTCCAAATAAACTGGTCTTGGAACATATTCAAGGCTCTGAAAACTTTCTGCTGCCTCAGTAAAGAGAAGGTTTTGGCTCTAGTATGTTAAAATATGAAGAAAAAATAAAGGGAAATAAAATAGGGGGAGAGCTATTCCTGTTTCTGGGAACAAATGTTGCTGGAGGTTAAATCAGAATTGCAGGTCGGCGCTAAACAAGGGGAAACGGCAGGAGAGAGAACAAAAACAAACCAATAGACAGCAATACAGCAGGAGCAGAAAAACAACAAACCCTCCTTTAGTTGTGACTCTAAAATATAAATTTGTATTTTTTTCTAATTCTTTTTAATTTTTTTTCTTAAAGCAGGATGTGACAGAGCATTAGGTTAGTTTATTTTTTACTGTGGAACTTAAAGCGATGCTTATGTAAAATATCCGAAGCTACAACCCCCGGCCTGAGTCCATTCATCAGCAGGGTGCAAGAACCACAGTGAGAGATCCAGAAAATGTAAGGAAATAATCCTTCTAAGAGTAAAAAATGTAAATGAAGTGAAATTACAATGAAACAGTGACACATCTACTCATCTATTTTATGGTAAAAACAAAGGAAACAGTTTCAGTTTGCAGTAAAATAATAAGCCTGCATCACCGTCAGATCTAGTTTAGGGGTGTGATAGCACTTTAATATCAAATTCAAATCCAGTATTTAATACACTTATCAAATCCTAATCTTTTTTAAAGGCTGAAGTAACCACATGTTAAATGTGTTTAATCAGCATCTGCTGCTGAGGAGACACCAGAGATGCCACAGTTTGTAGTTGCAGCCTAAAAAGAACCTGCAGCTATAGCCTGATAATGAACAGCACATAATATGAAATGTTCATTAAGAGCAGGTTTAGCACAATGTTTTTCACCAGCTACTTAACCCACATGCTGAACTGTCAATCAGTTATCAATTAAATCTGACTCAGTCATAGTAGATCAGATTAAAATTTGGACATGAACTGAATCCAAGTTTAAATGTGAGATTCTTAAAACTGATGTGAGGTGAGATCAGCCGAAGTCAATGATCTAATGACTAAAAATGAGAAGCTTTTACCTACAGTAAATGTTTCCGTTGCTCTTTGCTAATAAAAAGAGTTTGATGTTTGATATTTTTAGTGTCAGAGCTCAAAGGATCCAGGTATTTTTCAGGCGGGGTCTGGATCCAAACTGGAACCAATAATTGGGCCCAATAATACCAGATGCAATCACCCCAGAACCTCAGCCAGTACTAACCGGTCCCTTAATGGTGTCTGTAGCTGAGTTTGTGAGACTTCCTGAATAAAATGAGAGGGAGCTGACCATTGCTTACCATTTTATAAAGATCGGAGACGCTTATCTGCTCCTCATCCACCATCTCAAACTCCTTCCTCGGGACCAGGTCCAGGCCCAGGTGCCTGAGGGACAGAGAGTAGAGGCGAGAGGAAGAAGAGGGAACAACATCAGTGTCTTTTATATAACCTTTGCAAAAATGCCGTTTCCAATATGGATGCAGGTACAGAAACCATAACACTGACACAAACATTTTATCGCACACACACGCACACATGCACGCACACACTCACACACACACACACACACACACACACACACACACACACACACACACACACACACACACACACACACACACAGTCAGTATATGAAAGTAATTTTAGATGTGGCCTCCAGGGACACTGTTCCTGAGGATTGCTTTATGTTCAATCTCAACCACCACATCTTTCACCTGTGGGCTGTTGACCTTGGTCTTAAAGACATGCTGCAGAATAATCTCAGGACTAAAGGGTGAAAACGGTTTCTTAAACTGTGGATGAGAGGTTTAATGTCTATCAAGGTTTTGTTTTGGGTTTTTTTTTTTTTTTTTTTTTACCAAGGCTCCAAAGGCAGAGGAAGCAGCTCATCCCCAGGGTCTCATCCCTCCGTCTTTAGCTGTGACCGTAATTTCATACGAGTTTCTTTATTTCATAAACTGGTTTTACATGTACATCAGAATGCTGCCTCTTAATGATAAAAACACGTGCTGTAACAAAGTATTATTGACTTTATTCATTATTTTCTTGATAAATTGATGGATGTTTCGTCAATGAAATGTTAGAAAATAATGAAAAATGTCAATCAAAATTGCTAATTGTGTCCAACCAACATTCCTTAGCTCGAAGATATTAAGTTTACAATCACATAAGACATGTTAGAGAGGTAAAACTGGGGGAACTGAAACCAACAATTGTTTGATTTTTTTGCTTGAAACTGATGTTTCAATTAACAGTCTAATGACAGTTAAAAGCTGTCAGTATTAGCAGAAACAGTATTAGGAATGTTTCCTTTGCTGCAACATTAAAAACAGCCTGACCATCAGATGTTTTTTTCTGTGAGCATTTCCAGTCCCTGATGCTGCTCTTAGGCCTTGATCCAGGACAAGAGAGGAGGCAGCGAAGCTCGTTTTTCCCATCATGCAACCTTTCAGCACAAATCAGCTCTCAGGCTATAAACAGACATTGCCTGCTGCTTGTTTTTTTTTACGACGCATCGCTTCTCTCGCCGCAGACTGAAACGGCGCCGGGCCACTAGACGAGTTAAGTATGGAATCTGATTGGCCTGTATTTGAGATCCTCTGTGGCTTAAAAGGTTGTGTGTTCACTCAGTTCTCAGTCTGACAGATATCTCACATTTTACATTAATGGATCAGTATGATTTTGAGCAGTTATTTGCTACTTCATTCTAAAAATCTGCAGCAAGAGTAATGACTAATGGTTTTTTCAGTGTCTGTAGTGTTGCCATTTCTGGGTCCTAATTAAACCTGAAAAAAAAACACCCCAAAGTCCCCGAAATTCTGTAATCATCATCATCATCATCACCATCATCGTCATCATCATCATCATCATCGTCATCATCATCGTCATCATCCTTCTCCTCCTCCCCTGCCTCCTCCTCTTCGTGTCTTTTCCCCACAGACAACGGAGCTTAGCTTTAGCCAGCTCGTGCTCCAGCCCCTCCTTTTCACTTCCCCAGTATTGATAACTCAATCCCACCTCGGTGGACAGTTTCCCTCCGTTTCACCTGTTTTCGCACTGGCCACCCAACAAGCTCCCATGAGTCTGTTCGAGCACTGGTGCGCGGCTTTATCGACCTGCCTCCGTTTGCACTTTTATTTGCCTGGTGCCGGTGTCTGAGGGGAGGGGCAAACCAATCCGCCTTCTGCGGTGTGGTTTAGTGGGCAGGATGTGAAGTGTTGACGCAGCTGTGTGTAGTATGTCTGTGGTATTTCCCTCAGAATGTACCTTAAATTGAGAAGCTTCTGGAAAAGACTTGCAATAATAAAGTATAGACTTAGTAACAAGTATTATTCTTTGACAGAGTGAATACAAGTTACTGTAAACCTTTAATTGTCAGAGGAACTTGTATCCCCTTTGGAGTTGCTGGTCGATATGTGGAAAGATTGTGGAGTAGCTCAAGTAATTTTGAAAGACAAAAAGGAGCAGAAATTATGATTTAATCAAAATTCAACAATATATTTGTGTTTATAAGAAAATAAACATCCATAGTAACATTTACAACTTGCTGTGATACTAATGTTTAGTAAATCTACTGTCCCCACCAACCAATAGGTTACCACCTACTACAGGCTGAGTACAGTCAAACCCCCACACCAACCTAGGATCAGTTTTAAAGTGTTAAACTCGCCTGATGCAACTGAGAACTAATGAAAACTAGTTAGAAAGTCTGCAGAAACGTTGCAATAGATAAAAGTAAACAGGATGAGAGGTTTAGATTAGTTGGATAAAATGATAAAAATAATTCACAAGCAACTAAAATAGTTCTATGAAGATGGATATTAGAGTCTAATGGATAAAAAATTAGCGAAAAGATGTGGTTGAAATGGTTCATACATTAACAGGTGAATCAGTTAAATGTAGTGTATAAATGGTTGAAAGGTCCAGATCCAGGTGGAAGTCACACAACTGCACAGAACAGAGCTAAACACAATTCAACTGTATGGAAAACACACTATTTTATCAGAATGAACATTCAGGGTGGATGTGTGGTGTCAAAGAAAAGGGACCTGAGCTCATCTGAAGGGAGTATATGTGTTAGTGTGTGTGAGTCTGCATGTGTGCATATGTAAATGATTTCAGGCAAAATCATGACAAATGGACAAACATTTTATTGAAAAAGATTGTGTGACACAATTGAAAGCTCCTACTAAAAGCAACTAAATGGACCTCGGATGAGACTGTCATATCGGGCACTTTTAACCTTAACTTAGCATCCGCTGACATTTCTTGATATCAGTGTGTGTTTCTGTAAGTGTGTGCGTGTGTTTGTGTGTGTGTTCTTGTGTGTGCGTGCGCTCACTCGTTGCCCCAGTCCAGTCTGACGGTGACATGTCTCTTGACGTCTCGGCTCTGGTCCTGCGTCAGGTGGCCCGACAGGAGCTGCCTCCTCAGGTCGATCAGCTCCATCATCACGTGCCGGACCTTGTAGAACAGATCCACCTTGTGTTTCTGATGGAGACAGAGAGATTGAGGGGGATGTTACAAACTGAGCCGAGGAAGCTGTCGTTCGCTGGCTGCGACGAGGGCACCGCAAGGCTTTACTAACAACAAACCTGGAGACATACTGTCATCAATAACAAAAAGTGAAGAACTTAATTTTGCAAATTATAGCTGTTTTTATTCAATGTTATCAGTTATCACAGTTCATGACCTTAGTCCACAGGAAATTAATCTGCAACAGTTCTGATAATCACATTATTGTAAACTGAATTTCTTTAACAACTTGTGATGAGCATTTGTGACATTTTATTACCTGAATGATCAATTGGAAAAAGAGTCAATACTGGAAACATTTTTTTGTTTGGATCCTAACAATTATTTTAATCACATTTTCATGAAGATATAAACATGATCACAGACTAATTGTAAACCCAGAAATACTGATACTAATATTCAGCATCTTTAGATGTAGGTTCATTTTTTCAGAGGCTCCTTTGGGTTCTCGGGTTCTAGAGGGTTCTCTGAACAAAGGCGACAGAGATTAGACTCGGGTCTGTAGTTTGGCGTTTCAACTGGGACAGGACAGCAACTGCATAAACACGAGGACACACACACACACACAGAAAAAAACGCAGAATATACCCCAACCTCATTCTATTATTAGCACTTTAATTTACCCTATAGGCTTTCAACAGCAGGTGGGGGGGGGGTGTCCATTTAGTTCTTGGCAGGACTCTCTGGAGGGAGACAGGTGCTAAGGACTAACGCACACACACACACACACACACACACGCACATTCTCCTCTGAGATTATAAGAGTGTGAGGTTGAAGCCAAAAAAACCACATTCACACATCAGAGCATGTGCAGAGGTCAGGGAGCCTGTAAACCTGGCTGAGGACGAGAGAACAACAGCTGAACATCTGGTCTCCTTCTGTTGTGAATAATCTTTAAGTCCATCCCTCTGTATGTGGGGAACCTCCAATACACTGGGGTACTGAGAAGAGATTGTTCCACTGGAGCGAGTCATGACTGAGTCGATCTCTAAGCATCTTTCTCAGGCTGTGGATGGGGTTCAGTGGATTAAGGTGTAGAGCCTCTACGGGCCCTAGTCTCTCGGGTTCGACTCTGCCCATGAACTTATTGCACATTGTTTTCCTCTTGTTATCCCAGGGATTTCCTAGTCTACCTCTACTTTCCACTGTCTTTGCAGTTCTGGCCCAGAGTAACAAAACATTTTGGCACGCCACTGGAAAAAAAAAAAAATCTGGTTTTAACAGCTTTTATGTGCAGTCGTTCCTGTTTGTATCACGTCTACTCTTCATTTCCATTAAACTCTCACTAGGAAAAAAGGGGAATACGACGATCTGTCCTGATCGTCGTTCGACCTTCTTCTCAGGTAGTAAAAATGGATTTTACCTAAGTTTTGGGTGGAGGCTTGGTCTCAGTTTACCAACAGTAAGTAGCACTGGCTTGCACCCATTAAAACTCACATTAAATCAAACCTCTATGGTAGAATTAGTAAGAGAAGCCTGGGTTTATTAGCTTGTATTTAAAACATGGCACCATTTTAAAAAGATTGGTTTCCTATTGTAAGTGGCGTCTACGAATTATAATAAAACTCCGGGACAACGTATCCACAGGGAGGCCCCCCTTTCACAGCTCAGGCCTCTAAGTGTCGGTCCTTCCTGCTGGGAACCTGCTCTGCCCGGCGAGCGGTCGAGGTTGAAAAACATCACGACTTTTTTTTAGCCAAAGGCCGCCATATTTCAAACGTGTTCTCTGTGGTTGCTTAGCAACACCAAGGGTCAAGCACAGGCAGCTCTCCTCAGCATCTGTTGAGCGTTTGTTTTTAAGATGTTTGGTGGCAAAGAGAAGCCAACTCTCTCTGGGAGAGTCGATGTTAAAATTCAGCAGGAATGAGTAGCTATTAATGATGCAAAGTTTTTACACATTGCCTTAATGAGCAGAGAAAAAGTACACTTTAACTATTCTTATTAATAATACATGCACTGAACCTCTTTTCTTACTAATTAAGTCCTGGATTTAACAAAGGTGAAAAAGAAAGGGAAGTGCCAGCAACAAGTTTCCAAAACAAACTAAATTCATTTGACAACAAGAGAAAGCAGAGAAAAGAGAGAAGAATCCTGTGAAGCTGAAGTGTTGATTTAAACGATGTAATTAACACAGATCTGACAATCAAATCATAATCATTTAGACTCTAATAAACTAGAAGAAGACATTACACAAAGTGATGATTTCAACTCAAAATCAGGGTTGGTATGAATAAATGAATGAATGAATGATTATGCGGAGAAATATCCGACAGTACTTTATCAGCGGCCACCTAGAAAAAAAAAAAAAAATAAAGTCGTTATTCAGGTGAGAGGGACTGTGGTGTGTGACCTGCAGGTTTATACCGTCACACACTGAGGGTGCTCCCCACACACCATGCGTACCCAGAGTAAGGGAAGAAATCATCCGGCAGTCGGTCGTCACGTGAGGAGTGAAGGAGCTGCAGGACTAGGATCAGATATTCACCATTTTATCTGGGGAAAATCAAGCGGGCTGACACAGTAAACTGAAAAAAAAAGATCTTAGATGAATTTATTTTAACACTGAAAAAACCTGTTCCACTGTATTTTATTTCAACTGTGCTAGTTTAGGCAGCCCACAAATTTTGGTTCAGCCAGTGAGCTTAAATATATAAAAGCTCATAAATAACTATTTACAGCATAAGCGGTTACACTCTGAGGGGGCAGCAGCAGCAGCAGGAGTCAGCGGCAGTCCCCCGACTGCTCTACAGACCAGAACTAAGCCTTATTTACAGCAGCAGGCTGGGGGAGGAAGTTTACCTGGAGCAAGGTTCACAAACACATTTACACCAGAGAACTGCTGTCTGTTGTCACCCGTGTGGGGGGGGGGGGGGGGGGCTGTAAAGTACAGAAGTACAGCTCAAGTTCACCTCAACAGAAGGAGACATAGTGTGTGTGTGTGTGTGTGTGTTATTCTCTCTGAGTGCCACAGACACACAAAAGGGAAAAAAATTCTAGGGTACGAGTGGTATCTTCCAGAGACACCAGGACAATAAAAGCTGGATAAGTTCATAAAAAACAGACAATATTGTTTTTTTTATTATTTCTGCAGCAGGACTTGTTTTGACCTGTAGCACAAACCTAATAGTTTTTTTTCAATTAAGCCGATATGCTCCAAACAAAAAACACAAACACAGAGTGGCTGAACATCCGCTAACTCGGACGAAGTGCTGACTCAGTTGATCCAGCAGAAAACTCATTTTATCATGGAGGTGACACAGACAATCGATCTGAAGAGCCACACGGAAGCAACTTGAGTGAAGCACAACAGACTCTCATATTCAGCTCACGGCCATGCAGCTTTTTTCAAGGCCGGATTATTAATCAAGCAAAGCCGCCATCTGTTTTTTAGACCAGCGTATGTTAGCTTATGTTGTTGTTTAAAATGTTGTACATCTAATGCACAAAAAACCTGGTACAAGGCAAAATTTTACAACATGGGCTCTACAATGTCCTCTGTGCTTGATGGAAACTTAAAGACGACAGGGTACAAACTTAATGCACAGAGGCCGTAGACAAGTCAACAGGGAACCGACAAGACATTTTGTCCTACATACTTCTAACAGGTTAATCTGCTTTTTGATTTTTCCACGCTGCCACCAGTGGAAACAGAAATTTCCCAGGTAAGTTTCAGGTTTATTCAAAATGTTTGCTGGCATGAGATGCAGCTCAGAGGATTGACACTGATGAGTCAAACCGTTATGACCACCTGACTAATATTCTGTTGGTCTTCCACCCGCTGCCTGAACAGGGGTTGGAGCGAGGTCTTATGGACTGTAAGACCTCTGAAGACCCCTGAAGGTTCACTGTGGGATCTTGCTCAAAGACATTAGCAGGGGGCTCTTGAAGTCCTTCATTCCTGTCGCTAGTTCATGCCCCCCCCTCCCAAACCACTGTCTGACCTTCGTCAAGTATCGCTCAGGTTTTTACACTTGCCCACTGCTCCCTCATCCAGTAAACTGAGTGTGAGAACCGACTGTTCATCCACCGGCTAATGGCTCTTGGAACTCAACATGCACCACTGTTATGATATAATCAATTTAATTGCTTCATCTGAGAGTGGTCATAATGTTTTGGCTCGTCTGTGCCCCCCCACCCCCATGCTTTTAAGGATACACTTTTATGGTTTTTGGAAACATTTGCTGATGAACAAATATTTCCAACAACTTGTGAGTTGATTCTCTCAGGCCTCCTAGAGGCAGACACACACACACACACACACACACACACACACACACACACATACAGCTGTGCGACAAAAATGTGTCATTTTAGAAATGTTTTTCAGAATAAAATCAGATTGAGCAAGTAATGAGTAAAGGGACGTTACTGCATTCATGAAAATAAAAGCATGAGGGCTGGGCAGGTCCCGATGGTGTGAAGGCATCACAGTTTTCCAGTGTATTAATAACTGCTTTAAAACCAGGACTGTAGATTTATTATGGACTACAGGTCATGGATGTGGATGTGCTTTGATCTTTGACCCTTCATCATGACCCTGAGTCATTAGTTGTATTTGAGTGTGTTTCTAATTATGCTGTCCCCCCTCCCTGACTGAGGGTGGTGCTGTTCATCTGTCCTGTGCGTTTTCTCCTAGTATCTTGAGTCACAAGTGGCGGCTGCTGATTGGGAGGAGACCGACGGCGGCTACTCTAAACGCAGTACCCTACGAAGCCAATTTCACTTGGCCTTTTTTCCTGACTCCAAACCAGATCGAGCCTTGCTATTCTACTACGTGATGGTGGATTTAGCGTTAGCTTGATTGTTGTAAATACTGTAAAAATCCTCTAGACGCAGTCCTGGTAGCTGTTTACCTCCTGTTTACCTTCAGGAGGCAGGTAAGCTACCAGAGTTTCATTTTTAGTGATGAGGGGCGTCGGTGTTGTATGTTTTTTTTACTTTGTTATTTCGGCCTGATGCCTCTTTCTGCCATTTTTCATAAATAAGTCAGTTCAGCTATGGACTGTGAAGGAGTCGGGTTTATGCTATACTTGGGTTTCCCCCAGGGCTAGTAGCACGACCCCCCCCTTCTGAGTCAGTCGACCAAACTCGGAACGGGTCGCATCAGAGGCCACAGCGGGAGGGAACTGAGCCTCCCC
This sequence comes from Istiophorus platypterus, assembly GCA_016859345.1. Taxonomy (NCBI): domain Eukaryota; kingdom Metazoa; phylum Chordata; class Actinopteri; order Istiophoriformes; family Istiophoridae; genus Istiophorus; species Istiophorus platypterus. The sequence goes on from CM029117.1 coordinate 28,984,466, forward strand.
TCGACCTCTCGCTGGAGCTCAAATAACACTCCCACCCACTTCTCGAATACAGCTTTGAAAACGAGAACTACCCGATCCATCCGCATCAGGAGAAAACACTCGGCCTCACAGGTACGCCCAAACTCTGAGGTCTTCTTTTCCTTTTTTTTCAGTGGAAATCTCTTTTGTGTGGACTATTTGTGGATTTAGTCGCCCTCCCACCTCCCCCCTCCCTCCATCCCTAACTACCCTACCTCCTCTGCCTCTTCCCCCAGCTGGAGTGAGTAATCACACCCTCACATCCTGCGGGAACAGACGCGCAAATGTGCACGCTCACACCGTTTAACACATCTTTACCACCTCGGCGGTATGAACACCAGTCGCGCCAGACAATCAAGCCGCTCTGTTCCATCGGACCTGATATGCCCACCGTCTCGATAATGACGGTGCAAAACAAAACACAATTATACATAAATCACATTTCGGCTTTGCAGCAGGATGGAAAAGTCTAATGCTGAGCAAAGAGAGAAGGAAAAAGGCAGCTCATGTTCAGTTGTAAAAGCTGGGTCCGGCTGCAGCGTTTGCCACTGTCGACATTATCAGATATCTACTTCCCCCATTTATCGCTGCACTGGCGTTTTGCTTTTCAGACTTAGAAGAACATAATGTGAAGATCTTAATCACCCGACAGCCAGAAAAACTAGAAAAAAGGCCAAGCACAGTTTCTCCTCTTCGCTAACGAAACACAACCCCACGTTCTCTACCTGAGCATCAGCGGGTCAGTGACTAAAGGTGGGTCTCCGGGAGGGGTGGGGGGGGTTACAGCTTGGCATTGATATATAACAGGATTTAATCTGGCCTGACAGTTCTAATATCTAACAGGACGTCTCTGACTCCTCTGTTCCATTAGTGACATTCCATTAGTGATGGGGGTTTAAACATCGGAGTAGATCTTAAACTCATTAAATATTTATAACAATGCAGTTTCAAATTCAGAATTAAAAAAAAAAAAATGACACCTTACATGTTAAAGCATAAAAATCCAAAAGATAAAACATTTATAGTAGTTTTTCTAATGCTGATTTTTTTTTTTTAAATATTTTCTCAAAACTGGGAAACTTTTCTAACCTGTATAGCTGCTAATCCTGTTCTCTCCTTTATAGCCACCATCTTCTAACAGCTACTAATAACATTTGGTGGAATACATTATTTGAAGAACTCGGGGTGGGGGGGGGGGACTACCCAGTAAGATTGAGGTGTTCCTAATAAAGTGTTCAGAGCTTTTACCACAGTGAACAGATTCAAATATTTTACTAAAAGGTATCTGTATAGTGAATAAGTGAATGATTTCAGATAAAGTTCTCCAGGACACTTCAGCACTTAACTCTGCCTGACCACAGTTCTCAGGTTGCTGCCTCCTAATACCAGGTAGTAACTCTAAAGAGTTGAACTACAGCTGCTATCAGGTAATCTGTAACGTGTGAGTGATTACTTTTGGGAAGTGACCGATTGGAAGTCTCCTAATGGGAAGTGAGTTGGCCCGGAGCCTCCCACATTAGTGGGGACACTTGAGATGCTTATGGTCCGTCAGCAGAACTGGCTGCCACATTATGGAGAGCTGAAGCTCTGAAGAAAAAACACCAGGGACCAGAACCAGAGAGTCTCTTAAGTCCTTCCTGGTCCCTTCTACTCAGCTATTATCATAACACGTTGCCACTGCTTTCTCTAGTTAAATCTGAGCAAGAAAAGATTTTTATGGGAAAAGCAGTTGTCAGTCTGAACATCGAAGAGAGTTTCATCCATGCTGAATGCAACCTGAACTTCAGATCACTGGCAGAAGAAGTGAACTAAATGTATGAAAAAACATAAAGAGAAAGTTTTCTTCATGAATAAAACAAACTCCTTCGAACAGATAAAACTATACTCGCCAATGTCACATATTCCTCATCTTCATCTTTTTCTTTTAATCATGTATTTTTGAGGGAGACATTTCTATGGTGAAGGTTTTGACTGAAGGTTTTCAGAGCCTCAATGCATTTCTTCAAATGCAAACATGCAAATAATTCGCATTTTGGACTCTCAAGGTTGGATTTTACTGTGAAAATACACTAAATGTCATATTTTCTTTACTATTTCTGCAGTGTGACGTCCGATCATGATGTGTGCAGTCAAACGTCGCCTCCCAGGATTTTTCAGACCTGGGGGGGGGGGGGGTCACTGTTACAACTGGAGTCACTGCACTGTGAAGTTCAACGGTGTTGTTTTGAAAATCACAGCTGGATCAGCAACAGCCCTATTAGACTGTATGAACCTGTGGGTTTACATACTGTATTAAGTATATAATCTTGTAATTTCAATTACTGTATATATGTATTTTAAGTATCATTTATACTTGTCTTGCACTTTCTAGCTTTGGCGACTCTACTTTTTAAATTAAATGTTGTTGTGGGGCGGAACGGGAACACTGGAGAGTCTTGACACTGAGCTGTAGGTGGAAGTAAATATTTAGTGCCTGACTCAGGACAGCGCTGCCGTTGGCTGAAGCATGACGCAGGGCGACATCAATAAAACAGCCACTGGAACTCAGAAACCACTGTGCTTCTGTGCCAAGGCAAGGCAGCAGTTTGGTGGCGGGCATCACGCAGCACAGTACAACTGGTGTGCGCGTCTGTGCGTGTTTGTGTGCATGTGTGTGTGTACGCGTGTGTGTGTGTGTGTGTGTGTATGTGTGTGTGTGTGTGTACCATCCTAAATCCTCCACTAGCCTTGTGCCAACCTCTGCGTGGTGACACGCAAGACACAAACAAACACAAACACAAAAACACAAACAGACACAAACACACAGACACACAGATACAGACAGAGTGATGCTAGAGGCAGGTTGTGATAGTGGGGTGGGGTGGTGGTGGTGGTGGTGGTGGTGGGGGGGGGGCAGCCCCCCCATGTCCAAGGCTGTGCTTGGTTCAGGAGGTTGGACAGGAGAAGGGCAGTTTCCTCTCTGACTGTCAGACACATTTACAGGACCTGGTGCAGGTGAGCAGCCAGATGACACCTTTTTTTGTGTGCCTGTTTAGCCTAACTTATCATAAACGGATCAACAATTGAACATGATAAAGACTCGTGGGTAGAGAGATGGTGGCGGCTCCAAAGCTTTGGATTAAAGTTCCGCTTTCAACCAAACGTTCCCGCTCCACTGACACTTTCAAGACAAAACTAAAGACGTACATGTTTTTCATCAACCTTTGTCTCCTCTCAGTTGTCCCAGTATTTTATTATTTTAGTTTACTTTAATGTTATAGCTGATCTTAAAAGTTTTATTCTGTTTTCTTCTTTACATTTTTGTACATACTTTGATATAAGCTTGTATCTTATCACTGCTGCTCAGTGTTTGTTCTGTTATTTTTTCCCGCTATGCTATTGTTGTGTTTTCAAATGAAATTTACAGCACTTTGTTCAACAATGATTTAAATAAACTTGATCTGATTTATTGCAGGACTGTGGTATCAGAATGAATTACCTGGAGATAAATCACCAAATAATTTATCTCCAGATCTGTTTTGATCCACATAACAGATGAAATAAATCAAAAGAAATCATTTCTGACGATGTAACATTTTCCTCCAGATCTGAATTTTCAGGTCAGTGTAATCTTGCATTGCACCACTTTTTCAACTTCCTGGTGAGACCCAACTAGGACAAAAGACTTTATGTAGAGAGGGGCAGTGTTAGTAGTGCCCTTTTACCCCCAGACCTGGGGCTCAAATCCCTTGGGCCACTTCCATTTCATCCTACTGCCACACTTACTACTTCATTTACTTTCTGTCTGTAAAGCTGCAGGTGGTGATTTGGCTGCTTTTATTCATATTTTCAGTGGGAATATAGGAATCAGATATAAGACAAAAAGTCCAAAGTAAAGTAGATGTGAATAAATAAAAAAGAAATTAAAAACAAAGAAAGACAAAAAGATAGATACAAATTCAGAGGTAGATTTCCAAGCTGTAAAAGAGGGGAAGGCTCAGGTTTTGGAAGGACATCATCTTTCATATTATTAATGGGAAAAAAACACCTGCTGTTGGATGACAATACAGTGGAGGAACACACACCTTGGAAGGACAAGCTTCCCTCACCGCATTAAAAGGGAAGTTTTGGAAGGAGATCACCCAGAGGCTAAAGGTGATGACACCTGGGACGGAAATTCTACTTCCCCATATTAAAGTGCTTGAAAACAAAAAAGGCTGAGACGCCAGCTCTCTGACAGGAAGTAGCCGTACGGGACCATAAAGGATAATGAGGTCGCGAATGGGGGCAAATTCAGAAGGCGGCAGGCCGCTCGCTGAAAAAAAAAAAAGAAAAGAGTACAAGTCGGATAATGACTCCATTAACTGAGATATAAAAAACAAATCCATTTAACAGGCTTCTCCCCTTTATTTAAAAAAAATCAACACAAACTTTGAACTAATTGACCCTGGAAGGTTTTTTTTTTTTTTTTCCACCAGAAACAAATGAATTCCGTGATGAAGATGAGCACTGACATCATTTATTGCTTCGGCTAATCTGACAGTTACCAAACGAGCCTGTAACCTTCTCAATTTACTGGGAAATTTCCAGCGAGATAAACGGGACACATCTCAGCAGCTACAACATAAAGTCTAATAATGATGATCCGAAGATGGTTGGGATGTGACAATCACACGCACACACACACGTACACACACACACGCACAAGCACACGCACGCACGCATGCACACACACACACACAACTGCCTCATGTCAGCTCACATAACCAAGGTATAATAGAACAAACATCAGCAGATATATACTGTAGCTTTTCATGAGCTTTCCACTGATGGAATAATAATAACAAAAAAAAACAACAGCTACCGTATGCCAACAATGGCATTGTCGCCATGGCAACCGTGGGTGAGTCACAATGGCAAATCTGTGACACTGCACTTGTTGAAGCCTACAGATCCTGGACAGTCACAGATATAATGATAACAACGGGCTCAAACGCAAAGGTAAGGACATAAAAACACACTTTCTCTCTCCATGGTCCACTCTCTCTCTCTCTTTCTCTCTCTCTCTCTCTCTCTCTCTCTCTCTCACACAGACATAGACACAGACAGATGCACCTGAATGACAGAAGCTTTATTTTGAAACAGAGACAGGCTGCACATCCACGCGTAGGAAACGACTGTAGCCACTTACAGGTGTGACAAGTCGATGAATCCACCCGTTCCTCGTCCTCGTCCTCGTCCTCGTCCTCGTCCTCCTTCTGTTCCTCCGGCTCTAACCGGGTCGAGCTGCCGAGCAGCAAACCGAGCGGCGGACGGGGAGAAAATCACAGCCTGTCAAACAACTTGAGATCCACTCACAATGTACCGTAGCAACACCAGCCCTCTCTCTACCCCCCCACCACCACCACTGCCATCTCTAAGCCAACCACCCATCCACCCACGGGCCAGTCTGCAGCAGTCAGCTCCTCTCCTCCACTTTTTCTTTCTTTTTTTTGCCACGTTGGAGATGAATGCACAGAGCTGAGGAAAGATACGGCGAGGTGTGTACTCTAAAGATAGTGAGACACAGCGGAGTTGACGATGAGGACGTCTGACAGTGGCATTTTTTTTCTTTAAGTCCGGAGGCCGTTTGCCCTCAGAGAACCACGAGATGTGCAATGTTTGTGTGTGCGCGTAAAAAATGAAGCGTAGACGGGCGAAAAAAGGCAGAGAGATGGAGGGATGGATGGAAATAGAGCAAAAGGTACGTCATCCCCCTGGCTTTCCCTCGGGGGGGGGGGGGTATAACATCTCACCTCTCCTTCTTTTCACCTTGTTAATTGTAACGAGAAAACACTTGGGCCAAGTTACTAGACGCCGAAAGTTAAAAGTCCAGCACTTCATCGGGTAATCAAACCCCCCAACAGGTCAAAGGCTTAAAGGATGAGTTCTCCTTTTTTCAGATGGTCTAAAAAACCATATTCACATGGTCATACTGAAACAGATATTGTTTGCTGTAATTGGTGCCATTAAGACAACCCTTTCTACCTTTTTTTTTTTTAATAGGAAAAGGTAGGCAACAAATTCACACTCCACCCTCTGTGTATGGAGTTAATATGAGGCCTCCGCAGTGTTTTGACACACATTCTAAAAACTGGCCACCTAAGATGATCATAATAGGTGCAGATGTCATTCAAAACGTTACACACACACAAACACCCTAGACAGATCAGATTCTATGCACTGCACCTCCTGCAGGTTTACGAGAAGTGCAGCGCTACTGTCGGTAGGTAGATTTAGGCAGCGAAGCTATTAAACTTTTTTCTTTGAGAACAAAGTTTATTTTTTCCTTCATCACTCTGATCCATACATGCTCATCCCTTTCCCTCTCTACAGGCGCCTGTCACTCCGTCGACGCCAGCTGCCGTGGACCGCTCCACAATAAACGACGGCGTGATGAGCCGTGTGATTGGCTATCTGCTCCCCCTACAGGCTCCCTGATTAGGCCGCTGATGGAAGGATGCTTTCTCCTCATGCACTGCTGATTTGAGGCCAGTGGATCCAGCGTTATCTGGCGGGGACTGGATCTGGTTTTTGGGTCCAGTGGGTGGAGGAGCGGCGTGGCTCACTGTCACATCACCCCACAGTCAGGTGTCCTCTCATTTTTTGGACAGTTACTGAAAGGAGGGGGGGGGTTAAAGGCAGGAACTGGGGTTGGCGTTTTAACACCGCGCCGTTAGCTTTACTACACAGAGCTGTCAGTCATATTATGCACAAATGACAACTGGGGCGGGGGGTCAGATGGCAAACTGTCATGTACCGCACATGTAAAATACCACTGACAGAATCTGTGTACATAAGAAAAGGTTGAGTTCAATGTATCATCAAAAATCCCTTGTGACTGGTTGGAATGAAACTGCTCCAACTGTGCAAATATTAGTATCCAAGTATTGTTGAGATGCAACATGATTTTTTTTCTCAAAATGCCTGTATAATTAAGAAAACAACAAAAAAAAAACAACACTGCTGCAGGAAATCATGGGGAATCATGTGTATTTTAAAAAAATCTGTTCTTTACGTGTTTTTTAACAAATAATTATCATGATTCAGACACCGAAGGCTCTATAAAAACTAGAGATTTAAATAGTTTTTTAATTTAAAGAACGAGCCCATCAATCGATAAACCTAATCTCTGCTTTGCTCTTGCTCCGGCGCCAGAAGGTTTCTTTTTCATACGTTTGAATTTATAAGGATATCTTGTAGGAGCAGGGGGAACTTTCTTCAAAGGCAGATTTATAGGAAAACTACACTTGTAACAGACTCAGCAATCTTCATGTCCCCGTTTGGAATTTTTTTTTTAAACCACTACAACCACCAGCTGAAGCTCAACTCCTGGTTACTACAGTGCGTTTTTGTCCGACAGATTCAAGTTAAAAACATTGTATGTTTCATACCAATCTAGTAAATGTCTCGATCTCCAGTAGATTTCTATCTTGTTCTCTTCCCTTCACATCTTTTCGTTCATCACTCCTTTTTCTTTGCTGGTAGTTGGTTTGATAATTACTCTACTTGTGTCCTGCAGCCTGTTTTTCTTGCTTCCTCCCCATAGCTGACTTCAGGTGTCTAGTTTATATTACATGTGAGCTAATGAGACATTTTAAACCTTTTCCACATCAACATTTCCTGTTGCCACTTTTCTGCCCCTCCTTCTTTCACTGGACATCAGATTCATTTACCTCCTTCCTCCTCCTCCTCCTCCTCCTCCTCCCCATCCTCCTCCGATGTGTCCACTCTAAAAAGTTTTAGACATCAGTGGCTCTAGCAGCTGCATGGTCAGTGATTTCTAATAATTACTTTCAGAAGTCATTATTTAAAATAGCCTCTGGACTCTGTTTTAACATCGTCATCATCATTAGGTTTGGACACATTAGGCCAATGCTAGTTGCCATTTTTACGGTAGTAAATATTTAATGAGCCTATTTTAGATATGACAACTGTGTCTGCTTAAATAAAAGACAAACTAATTGAAAGGAGAGGAAGGAAAGGAAGAGAGAAGCTTGGCAAAAGACCATCTGAGATTGAGATTGATTCAAGAAAATCAGGGAGAAAAAATTTAGTTTACATGCAACTTGTTTTTTTTTGCACAAAGCCTTTGACACTAAAGATACAGGTTCATATTCTGGCGGTTGGTAGGTTTAAAAGCCCTTTGTGTAAGTTTATGGGAACGATTCAGGTATTGGTTGAAATAAAGTACATTTAGAGGTAAATGTAAAAAAAACCCTAATCTTTCCTTCATCTTAAAAAACTGCTGTGATTGTTTAAACATTAAATATTTTTAAAAATGGTTGAAAATAACCATTAAGCTGTTTAACATGCTTCAGCTGACATAAATATGTTACTCCATTGAGTAGACATTGTGTGAAAAACATTAATAATGAATCAATAATAATGAAATACATTGTCCGTGAATGTTTTGCATTTGATACGTACAGTATGAACATTTTTTAAAAGCATCTGCAGTATTAAATTCTCTCAAAACATATTTTCTGTGGTAAATTAGTATAAAAACTTAATTTTTCTGAGTCAGGGTTTTTGATGTTTCTGATGTTTCTGATGCCTCTGATGCTCAGCTATGGAGTCGTGTTCTCTGGAAACCCTCAGGAGAAAAAAAAGGCCAAAATCTTGAAAGGAAAAGTTTCTACTGAGTTTCTACCCAGTTATAGTCTTCACACACACACACTAGCCGACATATTCTGAAGTTACTGCCATCGGCCGACTCCCGTTGAACGAAGCCATTATCTCTGGGCTGAGGCAAGCAAACGAAGAATCCTCATTAAAAAAACAGAACAAGAAATCAACTAAAACATCTCTCATTTCGCTCGATCATCAATATTTGAGTGTTTGAGGGGCTTGAGGCGAAGTGTCGCAAAGAGCATAAAGAAATATCTATGGATATTTTAATGGATTCAGATCATTTCGGTGTCCGTTTCATTTCAGCTGCTTCCTCCCCTTGGTTCTCATAATCACCAGAACCGGATGTGGGTTCGGTCTTTCCTCCTCTCTGAAGCATATTTATATGTCTTACTTAAACATTGTAAAAAAGGATTTCAGTTCGAAATCTCTTTCGGTGTCAAACTCTGCCGTCCTAAGTCTTCCTCCATCTCTCCTTTTAATCCTTCTCTCTCTCTCACCATCTGCCTCCCATGGTTGTGATTTTAGTGGAATTACAGGATCACATTTATTTGTTCGACTTTACTGCACAAAGCTGCACTGGGACATTTTTAAAATAGAAAAGACAAAAGAAACATTCATTATTTAACATCCATATCACATGTGCATCATCATCATCACTGTTTAATTACGTGTCTGTGTGTGATCGTCAGGCCGTTCCTGTTTAAAGAGTCAGTGCATCTGCATGAATGCTCCACTACATGTAGTTTAGGCCTGAGTGCAGACCAGTGTAACGGGGATTCCCATCATGCCCTGCTCCCCCTTTTCTTTTTTTACACTAAGTGCTTCATATTTGCCTTGGTTTATTTTGGGGGGGGGGCTTTTTTATGTTATATTACTGCTCATCACTTCCTTTTCACCTGATGTATTTCTATCAAAAATGAAGGTAACCTGTTTTATTTAGTATATATTGTCACAAACTGAAGGGTGAACTTTAGCCACAGATTTTCACCCCCCCCCCCATCATGAACATGTACTCTGTATGAACTCTACAGTGTGTGTGTGAGCATATGCGAGTGTGTGTGTATGTGTCATTTCTTCTGCAGAAAATGTTGTTGTATTGTGAAGCTACATGAACTGGACGAGGACCTACCCCCCCCAGGCCCCTCCCCCCTCTGCCCCCCATTTTTCTTTCTCTTGTCTTGCCCCTACACAACACACACACACACACACACACACTCACACACACACCAGCACAAACACCCACACAAACTTGTGAGCACATTTTATAGCAGAGAAATGTCTCCCTCTGCGTTCCCCCTCCTCCCTCTTCACATCCCTCCATTATTGTTTGGTTGTCATTACTCCCTCTCCCCCCTCCTTCCTCTTCACACATCCATCCAGACACACATACACACACACACACACACACACACACACACACACACACACAAACACACACACAGACACACACACAATCTTATCTGCTCTGACATCAGCATGTAAGAGACAACAGGGAGGGAGAAAATTAGAGAATGAGAAAATCAAAGCAGGAGAAGGAAGCAGAAAAGGACAGATTGGCTGAGATAGAGGCAAAGCCAGAGCCAGAGAGATGGAGCGACAGAGATATGGAGAAAAAAAGATGGAAAAGATAGAAAAGATAGGAAGACTAATAATCATGACAATGATGGGACAGAGCTGGAGCTTAGAGGAGACAGAGGCAGCACCTTCCGTCTCTCTGTTTCTCTCAGTCTTTCTAAAATTATTTCAATTTCCTGATCTTAAAAACTCTGGTTTGGACCTGCTCAATATGAAAAGAGCCCTTTGATAACCTCTTTCAAGATATGGTGCTATATAAATAAAACTGAATTGATCTGAATTGAATCTTATTCTTGTACTCTCCACCTTTGTCATCTCACACTTTCCCTTTATCTACCTCTCGTGTTTCCTCTGAGCTCAATCCTCTCCTCAGCCCTTCGTCTTCACATCCACCACTAAACTCAAAACGCAGCTGAAGCTGATGAGACGATGGTTTTTAATCATAAACTGGACGAATAAGAGTTTTGAGCTGATGCTGGTGCTAGATGGAAAAGTCATGGTATCAACAAGGTTATTACAGTTCATCCTGAGAGAGACATGAACGAGTGATTCCATTAGAAGTGTGAACACCATGGTGCTAGAAGAAGCCACCAATGTCACTAGGAAACATCGTCCGAGGGCAATGGGGATCTGAGGACCTGAGGACCTGAGGACCTGGGGTCCGAGACAAACTTCATAGCAATCCACTAAAACAGCTGTTGAGATGTTTCAGTCTGGAGCCAAAATGGTGGAAACTCTAACAAAGAGCCAGATTACTAGCATGAGAAAATAAAAACAACCCGAAAAACAAAAAAACAAAAGAGTCTTTATGATTGGATAAGATATAATTGAACAATTGAACTTAATTATAACAGCAAGAACAACAAAAGAAAAGGAACAGGATGAAAACAAAAACAGGTTTTTCCTTCAGGTTTATACGTGTTCTGGAATTTTCTGTCACTCTGTCACTACCTTGGTCTCAATGACCAGACCGACGATTTTCTGTTAAACCAAATCTCCGTTCCGGGTCGATCTCTGTGTAATAGAGATAATCTGTTACTCTATGTCTCTGTAGTAATGTTGGACCTTAGGAGCAGATGTTCAATAGTCTACGTTCTTTCTTTTTCTTCTGCTACAATGTCAGTCTATAGTTTTTACCTTCAGTCTTTCTCTCTCTGCCTTTTAATCTCAGCTGCTCATTGTTATCAGTTTTCTCTTCTTCCCACTCACACTTTGACCCCCCCACTACCCCCTCCTTTCCCTAACACAGTCTTTCTTTCTCTCCTATTTTTTTGTTCCACATCTTAGATACTATCTTTGGGTTTGCTCTTTTCTTTCAGCGTTTCTCCCCCTACTTCTCTCTCTCTCTCTCTCTCTCTCTCTTTCTCTCTGTCTTTCTTTCACACACACTCTCGAATCCAGCAGTGTGTAAATTCCCTGTGGCAGTGTGCAAAGGGCATGCACACAATGCACTGCAGAGAGACAGAGAGATAGAGAGAGATAGAGAGAGAGAGAGAGTGAAAGAGAGAGAGAGAGAGAGAGAGAGTGTGTGTGTGTGTATGTGTGTTTGTGTATGTGTGTTTGTGTGTGTGTGTGTGTGTGCATTTTCTCCAAGAAATGGACACAGAAACACAGACATGTAACCTCATTGACAACATGCATCAGCACAGCAGAGGACACATCTGTATTGTACATGTGTGTACCTATGTGCGTGTGTGTGTGTGTGTGTGTGTGTGTGTGTGTGTGTGTGTGTGTGAGAGAGAGAGACAGAGAGAGAGAGAGAGAGCATTATTGTGGGTGTCTCTCGGCCCCTTCGCTCCGCTGCATCCATCACCTCTACAGGCTCTGGTGCTGCCGAACACCCATTTACAGAGAATTTGGCCCATCAATGTGTGTGTGTGTGTGTGAGTGTGTGTGTGTATGTGCGTGTGTGTGTTGGCGTGCGTTCACGCGTGGCTGCGTGATGGACACACTCCGGCCAACCATGTGACTGTGAGCAGCACTGCATGCACTAAACCTAATGTATGTGTGGCTGTAGGAGTGATGGAGAGTATCCACTGATGCCATGTCACGTGATTGGCTGCTGGAGGATGTGGAAATATCATAAGGAGGGTTTTTTTGAACATATTTACTTTTTTTTTGCTGCAACACATTTTTTTGGCAGATTTGACAAAGTCTGTGCCTTTTATTCCCTACAACATCTGATAAGTTAATATTACTCAATAGTTTAATATACAGTATGTTATGAGCTAATTGAGGCAGTGGCTGGTTATGAAAACAAGGTGAAATATCTCATATTTATTCATTTGATTTTATTTATTCCTTTTTCCTCTTTCCTGTTGTACCTACAAACCATTTACATTCTTAACATCTGTTGACTGTTCTCTTAAGCCAGATGTTAACTCAGAGACTCACCCATAATTCACTGCTGTTTCCCATTTGTTTCATCTGTTTCTAACTACCGTGTCTGCAGCCTTCATCCCTCATCCCTCAATCTCCTTTGCTCATCTCTGTTGAGTTCCTGTCCTATTATTTCTTATTTATCTACATATTCATCAGTGCGCTTTATTCCAAATACAAATGCCAGTCATTCTTTAACATCTATGCCTCCATCTCTTCATCCATGACCGTTTCTCCACGCTGGATTTATAGCAGCTTTAAGGAGGACATCTGCCTTTTTAGTGACAAAACTGAGACAACGGCGTGACGTCTGTCAGGAAGGAAAATATAAAATCCGTCACGCACAAACCTGACAAAAGGCACTTTTGTCTTCTCCTCTATTCAACTCTTGTAGGGAGCAGAGACAAAAGTCTGTTAACTGAATAAAATTGGAGAGTGACAGGACTGGCAGGACACAAGGAAGACATGCAACGAAATTAATCGATGAAGTGGAGACGGCTAGCAGAAAACACTGACAGATTTGGACTTCAACTAGGTTTAAATCATAGAATCTCTTTGAATCCATATGTTTACAGAGAGAATAATATTAAAAAAATATTGTGACAGAGAAGAGCATAAAGGCAGGTTGCATTAATGGAAGTTAAGAAATGATAGATGGATAGAGAAGCTGGAGAGAATGATGAAAGTCTAAAGAAAGAAAGAAAGAAAGAAAGAAAGAAAGAAAGAAAGAAAGAAAGAAAGAAAGAAAGAAAGAAAGAAAGAAAGAAAGAAAGAAAGAGGGTCAGAACAACTACTTGCAGCTTCGTCCCAACAATCCGCCAGTAACTCATAAGGTTCATATAATGTAAGTTATTGCTGTATCATCTCCAGCTCCAGCGTCCAAGTCAGTAACTATAATTTCTTCCTCAGGGCCTGAACTTGTGAAAACAACAGTGTTTTTATAGTTATGACACAGTGGAAACAGACTTAGGACCCATGTGGTGTTTCCACTGCTGCTACAGTAGAATGTAGTAATGTGGGTTTAATACTAATCCTAATACAATTTAATACATCATTAACTGAGTATTAATATCTTCAACTTGTTTTTAGAAATGCAAAACATCTGTGTATATAAAGGACATAAACAGGCAAAATAAGATTAAAAATTGCAGGTTGAATAAAGTATAAAATATTGTAAATGAAAATGAATTTGAACCCAATGAGCAGGTGCAAAGGAAACCAAACTTACGCAGCTTTTTCTTTTTTATGTCCACAGACTCGACTCGACCCTCAAATGGAAGGTAGACTGTGATAACATATACACACACACATAAATGAACTCACAAAAACACATGCAAACACATGCGTATACAGAGATTAAAGAATTACCACTTGTGTTAATTTCTGCAAAAGGTTTCACTACAACTGTCTCTGTGTCCAAATTTTCACAATCAAGTTAGTGACATAACCTGGACACTCAGAGTTTCCTTCCCTGCAAACATGACTCAGTATCTTTAAGATCCAGTGACCAGTTGCCACCAGTGTGAAATGAGTCAAACATTAAAACAGAAAAACAACAACACCTGCACGGACCAATCAAGCTGAAGTCGACTAAAAATAAAAGAGAATTCACACTGTAGGACTTTGCCCAAATTCTTAAAAAACTTACCGATGCAAACACACAGGGGTGGTTTCTGAGTGTTAGAAAAAAACAGCCCACCAGTATGTACAGGAAAAACGGACATGAATCTACAGAGGATGCCGCAATGATGTACATGAGGTGGAAGGAGACGACTGGCTTTCAGCAACAAGGTGCAGAATGTAGCCTACACGCATAAAAAAAAGGAGTTCTGGCTTCTATACAGTTACAGTTGGACTGACAACAAACGAAACTCTCACAACAACAGCCGGTAAAAAAAATAAAAATAAAATTGTCCTTTTTTGAGCTGCTTCGATTTTGGGCCACTTTCAGAATAAAATGTGCAAATAATGAGGTTTCCCATGCCACTACTGTAACGCAGTTCTTATGATGAAAATGAATATTGACAGAGAATTCTTCATCCATTATTCATGGACTGTGCTTAGCACAACTGTTTTTTTGATTTTTGGGACCATGGCAGGACATTAAAGCGGCTCTGAGCGTCTGGCAGCCTCGTTTTTGTGCGAGGCGTCCCAGAACTGCAGAGCCCGGTAAAAAAAAAACATTAAATATCTGCAGTGACATGACTGAGGAGGGATGATTCGGGCTTCTTACCACATAAAGCTGCTTCCACAGCAAGGCCCATTCCTGTAGCGTGGATGTCACCTCGGTGACGATGGGGTCTTCCAGGGGAACCACGGTCTCATGTGGCCTGGGCAGAGATGAGACAGAAAAGCCTTGAGCTTGAAGGACTGGTTGAACTTACAGGTGTTTTTTACGACAGACACTAAGACTCATGTAGCAGGAACAGCTTGGGTGGAACTAATCATACTAGTGAAACTTTTAACTTTACTTCACACGTGACACCATTTAATGTGGCTAGCTTGCAACTGTTAGCCAACGAGAATAGCAATGCTCTTTTCATTAACGTCTGCTATTACACCTTCATACGCAGACCCCCCCCCCCCCCCAACTTGTTAAAGCTAAGTTAAAAGGTTTAATATCAGTGTCGTTTTTATCCTATGGTTATGGTTTAAGTTACTTTGTAGAACGACATTTTACACAGAAAAAACAATCTACCTCTAAAATATGATGGTTAATTATAAATCCAAGACCAAGACCAAGTATAAGAAAGAGAGTAGAATAATTTTTACACTTGATACTTGAAGTAATTTTTGCTACAAATATTTTGCCATCCTTGTGTTTTTAAAAAACTAATTTTTTAATACAGGATCTAAACATTTCTTTCACCACTTCCAAATTTAGAATTGGCTGTACAAAATATCAGAGAAAGAAAAGTGTTGAATTGATAGTAAACTACAAACCACTGCACCGGTTCCTCACTGCTCTTCTCCTTCACTGGTTCCCACCTCCCGTCTACATAATTTTGGCCGTGGGGGCTGAGAGCTGAGTCACTGTCTACGCCCTGGAGTCAGGAACATTACAATGGCCCCCCCCCCCATGCCACCTTTCTTCTCCTCCCCTCCTCGACCCAGGTCCTCTTCCTCCTCTCGTGCACCCCCCCACCCCCCCGGTCTCATAACTGATTAATCATGAGCCGCTGTGCCAGATTAGCTGATCTCCCAGCTGAGCCGTAGCTGGCGGCCGCCTGGTGATTTCACCCACATTAGTTACACTTGTATCTCCAGCGCTTCTCCTCCTCTTCTCCTCTGTTGCTCTGTTCACTCGCTCTAATCTCTCCCTCCTTTTTTCTCCTCCCTCTGCTCTGTTCCTCTTTTTGTTCCCCTGCCTTGCATTGTTCATCCTCAACTTTTTTCCGTCGGTTTGGCACGTTTGTTGTTTCTCTTGGTTTTCCTTCTCTTCAATTCGCTCCTGTTTTACTATTATTCCCCCGTTCCTTCCTCTTTTTCTCTTGACTTTCCTCCCTCTCCCATTTCTTTCTATGCTTCTTTTCCCCCTTCTCCTCCACCTCTCCCCTCCCTTTTCTCCTCCATCCCTCCCCTCATCCTCCACCTGCCTCCCCCTTCACTCTTACATCTTCATTCTTCTTCTTTCGCCTCGCCCGACCTCTCTCATCTATTCCCTCTTCTTTTTGTGCATCCATATTTTCTCCGTGCACCATCCTTCTTCTCTCCCCCTCTGTCATTTCTGTCCTCCATCAGTCTTAAGCCACTTTCTGCTCCATCTTAATATTTCTATCTCCTACACTCCAAGTCTCTACTCATGTATGTTCTTCTTTTATTTATATAGAAGTATTTTATTCTTTAAAATGCTTTGTTTCTTTTTTTTTAATCAAACTCTCAAGGGTATTGGAGTAATTTTTTCTTCTTTTTGTCTTTGTTTGCTTCACAAACAATTTATGGTTTTTGAATTCTGCCTTCAAAACTTTAAAGCCATTTAATCTTCTGACTTTCTTTTACTCCAAATCCAGACGTGTCATTTGTTGATCTTTTATTCTTTTTTCTTTTGGCGGACATAACAGACGGCCCTTTTTAAATAATTTTACCAGTATGACATATCGCTTCAAATACGTATGAATATAAATGTCTGGATGATAAAATCTAAGACAAAAGTTTTTTCTTTGATGCTTTTGTTCTGTGAATGTTCTTTGGTAAAGATCAGGACTTTTTTAAGGTGGGAGTTCTTTGCTCTCTCTCTGCCAACCAGCTCCCTAAGCTACTGACGAGTCTTTCATTTGAACGTTGTTTTAGGTGAATGAGTGGGACTGATGAACCAACAGAACCGATTTGACATCTCTAATCAGTCGGTGCCTGTGGCTGGTCTCGGCATAGAATGAGCTTGTATGTCCACTCTTGTTATAGGAAAAAAAAAAAAGTATCAAAGATGGCGACGCTGGATCTGATGCCTGGTTTCTTTTATCCGTCTACCTCGGCTGTGATCTCAGCGCTGGTTAGCCGGTCTCCTGCCCTGGGCTTAATCAACCACGGACTCAAACAAGAAGCCCACCACATTTAAAGCCTCCCTGTTTATTCGCAGTTGGCTACTCGGTGGTGAAACACGAGCGGTGATTGATTCATTGACTCACCCGAAACGTAGCTCTGAATGTGTGGATGAGTGAAACTGATTTAAACAAATCTAAAAGAGTGAAGAGTGAGTTAAACTGATTTAAACAAATCTAAGAGACACAGCTTAGGAAGGAGAATTATTTTTGAAGAATCTGTCAATTTCTAGTTTACTTTAATTTCTAGTTAACTTTAATTTGTGATGAATAAAAAGAGGATAGTCATTCCCAGCATTTCATCATGAAAATGATACCAACAATCTGTAGACCGGGTAGTTTAGAACTTATTCCAGGCATTTTTGTCCAAGAAACAGTAGATAAGCTATGGCACAACCAGTTATGGCATCAACACAGTATTTGTAAAACTGCCTGAATGCTCCTTTATTTTTTGCACATTTAACAATTGACTGATACCTCCATCATAATTTATACTTTAGATATTAATTTTTTTTGTATTTTCAGAACTTTATTTAAAAGGGCACAGCATACATTCAGGGAAAATGCCAAATGAAATTTCTAGGGAAAGATTGATGTTCATAAATTAAAAAAATAATTGTTCGCTGGAATAATCTGTGAAAAGATGCAAACAGTGTCTTGATGAGAGTATGATTTCTGTTTTATTGTTTTTAACAACTATTGTTTTAGTTATACTGTTAAGGTTGGTGAATTCTATGTATATGGTCTCAAAAAATAAACATGGAAGTTTTATTCCCTCATTTATATCCCACAGTGATGATGTGTTTCCTGCATGGGACGAGACATGAAAGTGAGGAAGAGAGGGGGACAAGGAGACATTAGATAAGAATATGTCTCCTCAGGCCTGAAGAAAAATATGAACATTACCATGTGTTGAAGAAATTAGTAATACAAAGTAATACAAATAGTAAGAGTGTATAAAAAATGGAAATGCACTGCAGCCCTTCCCATAGTGAGGGTGTGCTATATTTAAATAAAGTACAAGTGCATATAAATTGCACCTATTACCTTCATTTTATGCTCCTTTACATTTCAGAGGAAAATATTATTTAGAGATAATAATTTTTGCTTCACTGTTTTTATTTGAAAGCTGCTAATTACTTAAATTACTTAAAACCTACTGAATGAGCATCTTACAACAAATGTTGCAGTCGTTTACTATCAAAATAACCAGTATGTATATGGTGCCGAAAGCTGGCTACACACTGACAAATATCAATGCGATGAAATATTCATAATGTAAAAAACTAAGAAAACAGTGTTTTGCGTAATGAACATGACAATACTTTTGTATTTTTATTTCACTAGCTCCAAACAGCAGGTCTTTGTGGACTTGAAAACAAATAACAAATGAAACCAAGCCTGTGGGCAAGATGCATGTTTCTGTTAAAGCCTTTTAACATACACACACTCTGACTCTCGCTCACTCTCGCTTTCTCCGAAACACACACACACACACACACACACACACACACACACACACACACACACACACACACACACACACACAAACACAACCATGCACACACAAACACACACACACACATGCACACACGCACACACAGCGCACATGCACGCACGAACACATAGCACACACACCCACACGCACACACACACACACACACAGTGTCAGAGGTGAGTTCCATCAAACTCCATATGCTGACATTACCTGGGGGTCAAATACAGGACAACAAACATTTGACCCTATTGATCTTAATGGGAGTTGATGGTCACGGCACTGCACTGCAGAAATGGGTACACACCTTCATGTACGCTGATTCTAAAATTGCCCCCCCCCCAGGCCTCTTACAGTTCCTGCATCCTCACGTCTTAACAATTTCTCTTTAATCGATATAGTTGGTATATTATTTCTTTTTAAAATTTGTGACTGTTAACATGTCAATGTGCCCAAAAACAAATAATAAAAAAAAAATCTTAACAAGAGATGTGAGTTTTTAATATCAAATCTCTTTGCAACTTCTTCCATTTGTCAGGAGCTCAGTATTTAAAATCTGTTTTTTTTCATGTTCCCTTTGAACATGCTGTACAGATAAAGATAAATTATCCGGTGACATTCTAATTTGTTGATTTAGTTATGATCAGAGATGATATGGCAATTAGTTTTATTGATAAATACTGTATTGTGAAACTCTCTTGTATCGACCATCTCATACCTTTTAATGAACGACACAATTGTCAGTGTGAAATTCAACCTATGATTTGTCAGATGTATTATTGTCAAGATTGTTTTGTAATGACTGTAACTAATTTTGTGTTACTGTTACACAATTAATGATACATGAAATTATTAAAGACAACGACTGTGTTGTGTTTCCCTTTAAAATGTTAAGATTAGAGAGAAAGTTAAAAGCTCGATCACTGTTTTGGAGATATTGCTGGTTATTGGTCAACTTGAGTGTGGAGAAAGTGTCAAGGAGCCTGAGATGTCTTATGTTTGAAGGATTTATTGGAGCTTGGCCAAGGAGAAGGAAAAAATCCCCAATTCATGTTGATGTGCATGATACCATCTCCATTCTGAAGTTCAGTCCCCTGGGTTAGTTTTTTAAACCCCTTGTAATGTTGCATGTAGCCTTATAACGTCGGCGAATCCTGGCTGGGCGCCACCGTTATCTGGCTATGCCATGGATTCTAGGGAGGCAAAAGCGGCAATCTCCTTTCCTTGGTGCAACAGTAACTTAACCTAAATGATCTCAGGCAACTGCCCGATGTCTCAAGGAGAGAAGAGAGTGTGCCTGTCAGAAGATTTTACTGTTGTTTCGTCTGAGACCTCAAGGCCTGTGCTTGATCTGTGTAACTCAATAGAAAAATCCCTAACATTCATGTCTGTACCAGCTGCCGTGCAGTTAATTGAATTAGATGGATAGAGAGGTGTGTCTCATGCTTGAAGGGAAAAACTGGTTTCAATGGAGAGTTTGTGCAGATAGTCACTAGATTTGTCATTAGGTGTTTTTGCGATGAAAAGTAACTAAGAGGTTGTGAAAAGTTGCTAATCTATTGATGAAAATGTTAAGTAGTCAACATGGCTTGTAAACTCCCCCTGAAGACACAATAGAAAGTGTTTCAGCCAATTCATTTTGATCAGCGACCAGTAACTTCATCAGTCGGTCAGTCAGTCGGTCGGTCGGTCGGTCGGTCGGGTCGGTCAGTCATTCAGATTGGACTTGCTCTTGCAGTTTAGCCAAACAAAAGTAAAAAACTGATCTCAGGTGATGGGGTTCATTGAAACTTCAGATCTTCCCTTAGAAAGACTGAAGGAAATTGTTTGAGATATTTAAGACGTGTGCACACGAGTTGAGACATAAATCTGATTCCCCCTTGTCATTACTGCAAGTGTGTGTGATTTTGAAAATGCCTTTAATATGCACGTTCATACAGTGTGTAACTTCATCCGAGTCTGTGCGTGTCTTACTGTTAGCAGTAATGCAGAGTGAGTATGTGTTTACAAATTTATTTGTCTCCATGGGTGTGATCCTGTGTGGAGGTTGTTATAAATGTCAGCTCTAAGAGTGTATTTATCCTGCAGAGAAGCAGACAGCTGGCAAAGTGCTTTTCACGAAACTCTGACAACCTGTCGCGGAGTTTAAACTGGAGACTTCTGCACGATGGTGTTTCCACTGTGTTTACTGAGCAGCTGACACTATAAAAACTACTTAAAACCAATGGAATGTTGCATTTTTAAAAACTGATATGTAAGACTCAATTTGGTGACTTAAAAAAATGAGACACTGAAGAGGACTTCTTGATATTGTGACTACAAGTGTTTCTAGCTTCATTGTTTTAAGATAAAGTACATATGAACTATATTAGAGTTTCAGCAAGAGCAAGAGAAGGATTTATTCTAGAAAAAAGACAAAAGATGAATCTCAGCAGAAAAACTTTGCTGTAAAGTTCTCTCTCTATTTGTGCCATAAAGAAATCAAAAGTACGGACTCTAATCAGAAGTTCATACCCAGTAACAGTCACTTTGTAAACAGCCTAGGCAGGATCCTACGCAATGACCCTCATAAACAGAAACACTTACTGACCAGTAATGATCAGTAATAATTCAGTAATAATTTCTGGTGGACAACATTCTAACAATAACTGTATATTTGTACTCATTAATGTCACAACAAAAGATAAAGTAACTGTTGTCACACTTGACTCCCTGGAGCTTATTCCATTGTCTCTGGGACCTGAGACGACGCGCCCCTGCCGTGCAGCTGCTTCAACGCAGGTTTGAACGCCGGCTGAAGTCTTAATGCGGATCATTTGCTTTGTTAAATAATCACCTTTGATTCAGCTCATTTTGATGCACAAACACGTATATATATGCTTCTTGCTCAATGGTCCATTACTATTTGTCATCATGAACCAGCCTCCTTGACGCTGGGTCTCCCCACTCAGAGCTGTCTCTCTTTGCCCTGGAGGTCTGCTTAAAACAGCAAAAGACTCACTAATTCCAATTAATTTACTCTCTGCCTTTTAATTAAAAAACTCTTATGCAAATCAAGACACGCTGTGTAACTCTGATGAATCTGAAGTTGGGGGGGGGTGCTTTTCCAATCATTATGCAAATGTATTAAAATATGTCCCCATGAACTTGGAAGGGAATCAGAAACAAGGAGTTTCATACCTTATTTAGAGAGAAGGGGCCTCGAAACACCTGATCTCAAAAGAACATGAGATCCTCATCAGATTGCCTCTTAAATGGCTTAAACTATAGAAGAAGAAAAACGTCCCAGCACTGTGGAGAATAGAGTACACTCAAGTGTGGTGTCATCCCAGATAGACGAGAGGGACTAAGGCTTGTTTTGCACAAGGCCCTTTTGAGTTTTGTTCTTTTGCGGCCAAGAACACATGACCAATAAGATCTGGTGTTCGGCCACAGAGGCCAGCAAGGCGAAAGCCAATTTAAATTTTTTCAGTGTCAAAGCCAAAGCCCCCCCCCAAAAAAAAAACATGGAGCGATGACTCGATAAAAGGATCAAACTGAAGGGACACATTTATCCTGGAATTCAGGTCCGTCAGGTGGACATATAATAACTGTGTCTGGAAGACACTTTGTCACAGGAAGCGAATGATTGAATTATTCTTCCCTCTCGGCGAGGGTTCGCTGAGGCTGCCTACAGCTTTGAAATGTCATTTCTATCAGTGGCGGTGGCTGTAACATGTTAGCCAGGGTGTTGGGTTTGGTTAAATGGCATTCAGCCCTCTATGTTTCCGAAAATATTCTTAAATGGGAATATAGTTTTGGATACAATGTGAAGTCCCAACCGTCCGGGGCCACAAACGTTTTAGGGGAAACCTTTGGGGGAAGCTAGAGCTATTTTACATTTGGTTCCCAGACAGATTATCTCACCCATCAGTCCCTGCTCAGTTTGAAGTCAAATCCCTCTCCCACCGAATCCTCTCACATCCACCTGCTTTAATAAATTCAACAGTATCAAGTCTTCTGTCACTCTCCGGAAAGGTGAATCTTTGCGGCTGCTCCCCTACATTCACTTCATCTTAAAACAGATACTGTTATGGTGCTACTGACATCTGTGTGATACAGTCAGAACAGGATATGAAAAAAATGGGATGAAAAAAAGATGGAAGGTAAAGAGATAATGTTGGAGGAGAAGTTAATGTTTAGATAACTAACAATAGAATAAGGAGAGGCTGCTTTAAAAGCTTTGTTGCTATTATGTGCAATGTGTGAAGTATAATTGTGGAGTAAACGAAAGTGTTAAACTCAACAATTTGTGAATATTATCTAGGTATGGCAACCGTTCCTGGTGCAGTGTTGGAGGCTGTGGACTCACCCTCGGTTGGTTACGATGGCTTTCTTTAGGTGGACGTAGTTGGCTGGGAAAACTCCCTGGGGATGGAAACAGAAAAAAAAACAACAACGGTGAAGACAGGATCAAACAGTCCTTCCATGTTTTTCTGCATGATTCATTCTCACAGCACCATCTGATTAAAATAAGGAAAATAACGTTTTCTGCCTCGGTTGCTGGTTTTTCAGAGAATAAAAAAAAAAAAGTCATAGTTTGGCTTTTAATTTGCACAAAATAACATGTTGATACTATATATTTACATTTTATGTTTTACTGAACAAAAAAAAAAAAATCCTGTACTGTTACTAAATTCGAAACAGTATTTCCAGTCTCAAGGGAGTAAAATAATTTTGATGTATATTCTGAGAAATACCGCACCTTATTATCACATGCAATATTAATTAAACACTTCCCATTATTATTTATATATAATGATAATAGTTATACAATTTGCAAATGTGACGAATCGACCCTTTCTGCCTTTTCTCCTGATGCACAACATGCACCTGCACAAGTGGCAGAAAATGGATGGATGGATTCTCAACCATTTTCCGTAACAAGACCCGGTAGCGATACAAGCTTTGTGCCTCATGACAGGGAAAAGTCAGGTTCGACAAATGTCAAAAAAGGTCATATTCATCCAGCATCTGTTAAAATATTTCAAGAACCTATTAATAGTGTCGTCCATGGAGCTGCTGCTCTGAGGAGGCTTAAATGTGAGCAAAGCTTATTTTACACATATTTAATTCAATGCAAAGTAACTACACTGGGTTCAGCCGCGCTGTAACACAGACAGACAGAATGAGTAGAAGTATGTGTGAGTATGAAGACTACTGCCCTCAGAGGAACACTGTTCAATAATTCAGGTAAGATACCACCAAGGTTATGGTGGCAGCTGCTAGCATGCTAGGCCGGTGGCCTCATTTGCTTTAATACCACTGGAATGCTTTCACTAACACACACTCACACTGCAGATGCAGTCGTTATGAGGAGAGTCTGAACATGTTTGTTCTTTGAAACCAGGGATTTAAAGCGATAATACACAAGATGCAGATGTTGACTCTTTATGTTTCTCCTTCCTGTTTGATCCAGACAAGCTGATCTGTAGAATTAGGAGTAAGCACAGGAGACTTGGTGTGTTTTTGTACAAAGCTGATGTTGATGATGATAACTTTATTTTGAAATCATCTCATGATTCACTCACAGCACCACGTCCTCTCATTCACTGTCCAGAGGTCGTATTCTACCGCTGTGGTTTAATAGGCACATTCATCCCTTGAACATTTCTCAGATTTAACATGCCTTGACTCCTGATTTCTCACCAGGAATTTCAGGTTACATGTGGGTATAAACTCCATGTTTTTTCAAAGATCTCAGCATCTCTGACTCGCTCAGCCATGCTGCTTACAAACGGGTTAGTTTTACCTTCACCACTTCAACACGACACATGTAAGGCAATGATTACAGCCCAGGTCTTAGATGCTTAGATGAGCCAATCCGTGCCCCCCCCCCAAGTTGTGAGGCCCCGAACCGACGTACCTGTGTGGCCATCTTTGCTATTTAGGGGTAAAAAGGAAGCGTCATGTTTTGCAGTGGTTGTTATCGCTATCTGAAATGAAATCATTTGCTCCAGGCCTGTCTGCTTTATCTTTTCCACACTATAAACGCTAAACACAGTCTTCTCTCTCATATGCAGAAGTAATTATGTATTTTCTGTCATCAAGTCCTTGTATCTGAAGTGGCTGGGGAAAAAAAATATATTATTAAGTAAATATTGTTACTGCAGGGAAAGGAAAGGAAAAAAGTAGGAATAACAAAGTGTAGCTGCTCCAGCAGGAGCCTGCTGAGGGAAACCTTCATACTGGAGCAGTTTCATTCATATTCATGTCCTCCGACATGTTTCTGCGAGGAGAGGAAGAGGAGCAGAGGCAAAGAGGCAAAGAGGCAAAGAGGTGGAAGTGTAGTTCAGGACTGGACATGTATGTGTGTATGTGGGTGTGGGTGTGTTTGTGCTCGGCTGTTTGTTCACGTATGAAAACATCCCTGTGTACACTGCTTTACATGAATATATATGTGTGTGTACTTGTGTGTGTGTGTGTTATTATTCTATTAAAGTGTTTTCAGCCAGCTTGGACACTGATGCAGAAACTACGTGTGGTATTAACTTAGCTAGTGTCTGTGTGTGTGTGTGTGTGTGTGTGTGTGTGTGCGGGCATGTATGTGTGTGTGTGCGTGCGTGGAGATATACTGTAAGTCTGCTCTTTGAAACTCAGCCTCTGGCATTTTGGAAGTACCCCCACCCCCATCCCCCAGTGCCATCATGCATAATAGCCCCGCTGTCCTCTAGGTAGTATTTCAGCCGCTGCCCCCGTCAACAGAGATGTTTCCTGCTACATCTGTCGATGCAGCATTTAGGGTCAAACACTGCATAATAAAACACAATGGGGGGGGCATTCTTCCACCGCTCAGGTGTGAATGTATTTTAGGATGAGACAAAGAGAGACAGAGAGCAGGAGCAGGAGAGTGACAAGAGAACAACAACGCTAAGGAGAAACCGAGTCACTGTGTCGCCACCGAGAATTTTGAAGGGAGGGGGTTCAGGGGTGCTGGCCCCTCTTCCAGGCAGCTCGCTCTTTACCTGTCAGCCCAGAACCATAAACCTAAGACGTGCTCTTCATAGAGAGACTGGCCTCACAGCTCTGCTCCTCAGCTGCGCCTTTTAAACTCTGAGCTCTGTGGACTTTCTGTAATAAATCCATTTATCCTCATATCGCAGAGGGTTTTCTAGTTTCTGCTCATTTTTACTCAGCTTCTTTTTTACCTTTTACTTCTGCTTCACTACATTTCAGAGGGAAATATCAGAGGTTTTACTCAACAGATTTGTTTGGCAGCTGCTTACAAGTTACTTTGAAACCTAAGGTTTTAAGATTTAAATTATGATTTCGCACATACAACAAATGATCGGATGCTTTTCTGCAGAGTAAACTACTTGGCAGTGTGTAAAGTAGTTATGTTTAGCTCCAGATTGATCTCCACTCCCACATTAATACAACAATAACAATTAATCACAATTATACGATAGTCACAGACGCTGGTTTTCTGCATAATAATATGCATAAATAAATAAATCCCTTTATGTTTTAAATTTTGCATAAACTCTCCTGATAAAACCTCTGTTGGAAAGATTTGAAAGCAGGACTTTTACTTTCGAAACAGAGTATTTCCACCCCGTTAAATCAGCAGTTTAACTTAAGTAATAGGTCTCCCGCTCTCCAGCCTCATTCTGGTTTTAAGATTTTAGCCCAAATTTTCACGTTATTAAATTCAGTTTAATTTGCACTTGATTAATTTTGGGTTTATTAAGCAGGGTCAAGTAGATAAGGCTAAAATACAAAAAAATAACAAGATAACTGATTGATGTGAAGACCCTCGCTGACTCCTAAACCGGTAAAATGTGATTTTTTTTTTTTTTAAAACAAATTACAATTTAGCACAAGTGGAATTAATACGATTCAGGTGAGCTGCTTCCAGGGCTCTGCTCTTGTAGATGCTCAACACAGGAGGAACCTAAAAACAACACACGAGTGTTGCTGTGATGATAGACACATCTGATGTAGGCCAGGTAGGATAAAACACAAAAACAGGTGCATGGCCACACACATACACACAGACACACAGACACACACACACAACTCTAGCCCATAACATAAACCTGATTCTAACCTGAGCCCTAAAACCAAGTCTGGACCCTTAAACAGGCCTTTGCAGATCAGGAGGACCGAAAAAAAATGTCCTCACTACCAAGGTCTAACATTTGAGCTGGTCCTCACAAAGATAGAAGTATAAGTACACCCACACACACACACGTACACATACACACCCACACACAAACGCACATATACACACATGGACACATCTAGAGTACATCTTGTTCCTGTTTCTGCCTTGTTAGCTGTGGATGGTTGTTAACAGGTCAGTGCTTTCAGAACACCACAGGCTCTCCTGTGATGCTACCTGCCTCAAAGTGTGTGTGGTGGTGTGTGTGTGTCAGATGGGCAGGAGGTCATCACTGCGTTGTGTTGTTCCTAATTTAGCTGATTGGTGTCGAAACGCCGGTTCGCTTAAAAAGGTCATCTGGTCGCGGAGAAAGACCAGATGACGGAGAGAAACATGGCAACGGGAGATAAAAAAAACATATAGTGTAGAGACAAAGAGAGAAAAGAGACGAAAACACAATAAAAGATAGAGAGGGTCAGATATGAGTGAACAAGAGAACGTGGGGGCGGGGGGGTAAAGGCGGAAAAAGGCAGCAGCAAATATGGCATCCACCCACAGAGAACAGGCAGCTGTAAATACCGTGCGTTGCCCCCATCTGACCGGCGTTTTAGAGGCGCTCCGGGGGCCAATCACAGCAGAGAGTCAAAAGAAAACCAGGGAAACAAAGGAACCAGGAGAAACCAAGTCGGTCAGTAAAGGAAGAGAAGAAACAGACAGAGGCACTGTGGCCGATGATTACAAGGCAGACGCATGTAATTACACACCCCTCTCCTCTCCTTTCCTTTCTATCCTCCCCCCTCCCAACAGATGTTTACCGCTTATCAAAGACACACAACAGCCAATTGTTTGTTCCCCACAATTGTCCAGGGAGACAAATCTGAGCAAATACAAATAATGGCTTATTATCCACCTAAATACCCCAACCGCCGCTGTGTTATAGGCTCCTATTGTCCTTTATAGGGTCTGCGTGGGACTGTGTAAATGTGCATGGGTTCATTTTCCCATTTCAAGCTGAAGGATTTTATTTTCAGGATTGGTCAAGAGCTCAGACGTTCAGTGTGGAAAATGACCCAGATTTAAATACATTTCGCTTCACAGGCTGTCACTCGTACGCGACCCAGCCCCAATCAAACACCTCCAGTTCAATGGTCAAAACCCGAGGACGTCAAACCGATGTGAGGTTTCGAACTGTAAAATACTTTGGTTGTTTCTGTCTGAGCAAAACAGTTTGTATTTCATCGGGAACAGCTGGAGGCAGCGGGACTGATGCAAGAACCAGTTTTAAGAACAGACTTGTTCTAAAGTGGAACCAATGAGTGAGGATTTTCTCCTACTGTAGTAAATGCAAAAATTATGAGCATGCCTTTTTCATCACGGGGTGGAGAACTGAAATCAACTAAAATAATAATGAACCAACTTCAATAAACTCCATGTGAAATTATTATTCGGATCATAATATCATCATCATGAGTTGAGGTTTAAAAATGTTTTTTTCTTTGTTTACAGTTGTTTTTGAGGATTTTTATTTGCATGTACTAACAGTTGTACTTACAGTTGAGTAGCTTTTGGGAAAATTCCCCGAACGCTGCCTCACAGTCGATGCACGTCAATGTGCTGGGATCTTTCTTTGGATCTTTGGATTCCCTGATGTTGAAGTGAATTTTTTTTTTTTATTATTTAAACAATGTAGTATTCTATTGTGGGACTAGTTCTACTGTGAGTTCCAGCTCCGGTGAATTACAGCAGGAGAACAGACAAATCCATTATGTTTAAATGATGTTAGGGAGACAAGAAGCAGACAACAGTCTTTCATAAAGTTTTACTTTTCATTGCAGCTGTAAATTCTTCAACGTCTCCTCGTCTGCAACGGCTCAATCCACCTATGTTTATGTTGGTCCGACGCCTCCGACCTCCTTGACCGCACAGCTCGGACCCCTCCCAGTCTATTGCTACCGTTCTCTGCCCTTTCAGTCTCACTCTGCACAGACTGGTAGTTTTCAGCATTTGACATGTAAAGGCAAAAAAAAAGCTTCTGAAAAAACAGTTGAAACCATAATCAAACATTCAATTCACAACCGACGCTGGACTAAGTTTACCAGCGTTCTAATAGGACGATCGACGTCTCAGCTCAAGGTGAGGACGGCAGGGAAGCCTCGGGCCCTTAAATATTTTTGAATTCAAACCACTGAAATAACCGATGAAGAAAAGAAAAAAAAGATGAGACAATTATCATTTCAAGCTCAACAGGCTGGTCACTGTTTGCTTTCACTGAAAAGCCTGATGTCTGACTAACCTCATCCATCAACTCTCTCTCTCCACCTTTCTCTCCCTCCTTTCGAGCAGTAAATAATTGATGGTCATGGTAACCTTGGTGCTGACCAGTGGTTTGAACGCTCTGAGTCATAAATTATTTAACTTTTGCCTTTTCGGACACAGACAGCCCGAATAAAAAAGATGCCAATGTCGTGCATAGACTCCAAAACTGTTAGAGAAAAGTTATTATTTGTGCCAGTTTTAACCTTCAGTTTGAAGGAATAAGGAATTATCATATTAACTAAAGAATACTTTTACATTTCATCAGGACTTGAAATGTGGAATTGGTCAAATGAAACTTACAAATGAGCTGATGGAAGCAATTGCTTTTATCATAAAAAAAAAAAATATACATGATGTGATTATATATTAAACATTGAATGCGAGAGACACTAAGCAGAGGTCAGACGTGTGACTATAAAAGTCACTGATTTAAAAAAAGTTCAGGGACATTGAGAAAACGTCAAGATGATCTTCACGTCTTGTCGTTTGTCATGAAGCATTTAACGGACACTCACAGGAATAATTTGACATTTTGGGAAACATGCTTCTCTGCTGAGACGCTCAGATCAATATTCCTCACATCACACCTGGAAGGTAAATATTTGGCTCCCGCCCGCAGCCAGTTAGCTTAGCTTAGCTTAGTGTAAAGACTGGAAACAGCTACTAAGCTAGGATTGTAGTCTTTGATTTAACAGACATGATGGTGGCATCAGTCCTCTCGTCTAACTCTGCGACAGAAAGTGAATGAATGTATTTTCCAAATGTCAAACTGTTCCTTTAATACACACCCCTGACACTGCACTTTTTTTGTTTTTTGTGTGTGTTGGTTTTGTCACTGTAGTCCATGAAGTGTGTAAATTTGCTGAAGTGAAGCAAAGCAGCAAAAAAGCACATGTGCTCAGTCAACTTTGTCTAAAATGGGAAAATGTGCTGAAACATGATATCTGGGCCATGAGAGGGATTCTTAGTTAAACAGTCACAGATTTACTGTACATGTACAACAGACAAGTCTAGTCAGATTAGTCTGAAGAGAGTGGGTCACTTCACCAAGCGGCCCAACCGTTTCAATTCTCCCCCAGATTATCCGTCTAAAAAAAAAGATGATTTCAGTCCCAGGAACGGGGACAGATTGGACATAAATACAAGCCTCAGTTTGACAAGGTGGCTGCGGTAAACTGGCAGATTGGTCCCAGTGTGTTGACCAGGTGTTTGTGTCCAAATCAGACAGGTAGAACTGGATTTTAAAGAGATATGAACAATCCCAGAGTTGGACGTAGAACTGAGGCACCAAAACCACTATTTCAGCCCAGTAATGGGGGAAGGAAAACGAAAAGTTAAGGAAGAGCATGAAGCGAGAGCGAGTCCCTGCTGATCCCTACTTATAGAGAGAGCGGGTGGCGATCGCTTCGTCATGGTGGATTATTAAGGCCTTTATCATATCAACAAAATGGCCATAATAATTTTGAGGCACTTACAAAGGTTCACATCGGAGTAGAAAACCTCGGCAGATTGGGTCAAGCTTAACGTGTTGGTTGAACTTTTTTTTTTTTTTGGCCCATTGAGTTCGCTCAGCTCAATACGACATCTTAGCATCAGCAGGCGGGATGGATTTTCTTTGCTCATTGGTCGCGAGCACCCATGGAGGTCAGCCTGTTAAGCACTACGGAGAAAAAATATTTCACGCAACTTAAATGTTATTTTCTGTTCTTTCCTGATTTTTCCAGAATCGGCCTATTTTACTTGCATAGAGCATCTATCTAAAGGTCAAAGGTGATCAAACCCCTTTTCCCCTTCAAGCCCGTTCTTCCTCCTTCTCGTGACAATCTCTCTCTCCTCTGTTTCATTCTCACTGCACCTGCTGACAAGCACGTGATAAACTGTTGTCCATTGTTTCCCATACAGGTCTGTCACAGGCTCAGGGCAGGAAAACAGGCAGAAGATGCCCCTCTCCTTGTTTTACTGGCACTTCCTTCTAGTGCTGGGTCCTTCCACCAATCCTCAACAAGTTTATGACCCCAACCCTGATACTCATTGCTCCTGCTGGAGGAAAGAACTAAAAGGATTGTGTAATTCCCAGGTTCGGCTCTGTGCGTGATCATAATGTAGCTTGCGTCTATGATCTCACACGGTGGTTCTGACTTGGCCCGGATGATAAAATAACAGGGATTACATCACAACAGCAGGACTGTACAACTTCGTCTTGTGTTGCAGTTTGATTGTGAAACAATGAGGGTCCATGAAACTCTCCATGAAAAGGCTCTTTTTGGAAAAATGTATTCACAAATTGTGCGTCACGGCAGTTTCAAAAAGACACTCATGCTCTGTGTAATAAACAAACCTGTGTCTTCACCACGTCCTGGTTTGAGCTGTTTTTGACTCAAATGTCAAGACGCTATTTCATTTCCTCTGTCGCAACTTTCTCTGTGTTCTTCCATGTTCTTATGTTTTTGAATGGCCTTGTCACATTGTGTATCTCTCTAGACAGTTGTTAAGATAATGATGATTTCTTTTTAATTATCATATCTATCACCACCAGCTACACATAAAGTTTTTGAGGCTTGCAACCTCTGAATGTTTTATGTGATTAACGGTATTTTCCTTTCGTTCCATCTACTGTGTCTATAAGCCATCAACGTCACATCCCTCCAATCTTTGCATTAATAGAATCTAAGGACGGGGGGGTGTCTCTGTGCAGTTATTTGGTGGCATTGGGCTGTTTTATAAACCACAGCAACAGAAGATGGAACTTTAACACAAGGGACTGCTGTTCGTTTCATGTGTCCTTTCAACCACTAGAAGAAGTTGACCACTGTTTTCTTTTAAGTACGACCTTCATCGTTCACCAACCTTAACCAGGTGTTTCTGTAGTACCCATGGCGATGAAGCTCCATCAAACCACAACAAAGTAATTTTAAGCTAAACCAGATGTTTTCCAAAACCTACCAGGTGGTTTTTTGTGCCTGAACGTAAAGAAACTTTAACCACAGCTTTGCTTTGCAACTTTATTTTTACTTTTGTCTGTTAATAAAAATGCAACGAAACCGGCCGACATCAACTGATCCCCAGAAGTTCGGTTATTCAAAAATATAACAATGAGCTACAATTGTCCTCAAAATCCTGTATGATAAATGTCTGGTTTATACAGCGGGTACAGCTGATGCTGATATCAGATTTTGGGTTTTGTGTGTGTGTGTGTGTGTGTTTGTGTGTGTATGTGTGTGTGCACATGTGTGTGTTCTTCTTTTGCTGATGCTCTGCTGGAAGGAGAATGGACAGGTAAGTTGCTCTCAATGAACTTAGCCAAGCACATGCACATGCACACGCACACACACACACACACACACACACACACACACACACACACACACACAGTGTTTACGCTGGACATCATTGAGGAAATGACAGATTGCAGTCACTTCTTGCTGTATGTGTTGTGACTGTTTGTGACTGTGAGTGACTGTATGTGTGTGTGTGTGTGTGTGTGTGTGTGTGTGTGTGTGTGTGGGTGTTTACACCTGGTTTAGAGTACTTGGCAGACAAGTGTCTATTCAGTTTGGCAGAGTTGACCAACAGTCACCTCTCGGACAAACACAATTTCCTTCACTGTCACGTACACACTTCACAACCTATGAAGTATATTTAAAGGGTGGAGGGACACTAAACACCTATGAAGAACCATTGTTAGCTGAAGGGTCTTCACTTCAAACTTCAGTGTTATTCAGACATAACTACTATTTCAAAAAATTGATAAATTCATGCAGTGTTATGTCTCAGTGTTTACGAAATTATAGCAAACACCAAATAAATAATAAAGATTTTTTTTTTTAATAAAAAGTAATTGTGGGATCTTAAATCCTGAATTTAATCTAAATCTTTGACTCATCCAGCAGCTGTAAACACTCGTTTCGTTCTCCTTAGAAAGCAAATCACACATTGTTTAGTAAGTTGGTCCCAGTTCTACTGCAAAACTTCCCACAAATGTTTTTTCACTTGCAGGTTGCTTTGCTTTCACCTTCTGTCCGGTTCATCCATGACAAGCTCTGTGGGGTTCCGGTCTGGAGACCGTGCTGGTCTTCCATCATGTGGAGCCACCGTCTGGTTCTGTTTCTCTAAAGTTCTGGGTCATTATGTAGGATGAATCCCTGACCAACCGGCCTGTCTTCCTTTGTTACTTTTACTTGCTGTTTTCTATCTGACAGTAACATACAGTCCCACTTCCTGCAGTACAGTGTTTCCTAATGATGCATTAGAGGAGGTAGTAACACACTTTATTACAACTTTGGTGGTTTGTAATCGCCAAATAAAGTTGGTTCACCTGCATCAACGTTCACGGCTTCATTTCCTTCCGCTGCCTCAAGACAAGGCTGGAAGACTCAATGTTAATAAACCCCAAATGCAAAAGGCTTTTCCGTTTGAAGTGTTTTGGTGTCTCATTGTTTCTGTCTCTTTATGACATGATGATCCAATGCAATCCAACAGAACAGCTGTGCAACAAATCCCATTTTTATGAAGCCCAGCAAAACAGGTCTTTGTTGAAACCGTGTAAGACATGTTGGTTCATCTCTGCGCTCAGTCGTAAAGCAGCTATCGATGGTGGTGACGCCGAATGCAAACAGAAACAGCTGATTGGACCTTTAGGAGTCACTGGCTCTCACTGCCCAAGCCAGCCCGCCGCCATGAGTGCTGACGAACCCCAGAGCGCCAAGTACTCTCAGTGCTGCCAGATTAAAGACAAATCGACGAGGCGGCGTTCTCCTGAGGGAGACAGAGCAATTCGCTTCGACCGGCGAGCCCATTGTGGGGAAACCAGGTGATTAGGGTGGAACTAATGGGATTGGGCCGCTGCCTCGCTGCCGGGAGAGGGAGGCACACATACTCAGACACACGAATGCACAACATGGCAGAGTTATTGAGGTATTTTTATACTGTATATCATTTGAAATCGTGTTGTGGTTTGTCGTTTCTGAGCATTTTACAACTTGGATCAATGGATGATTTCAGGCTAATGAACAAACCTTACTATTCTCTAATAATCTACTGCTCTAACAGTTTCTCAGCCGCAACCATAACCACCACCTTTACAGTGTAAATACGTCTTCCTAAATATCTCCACATTACCGACTAATTTACGGATCATGTTTGAGGCAGGCAACACGTGTCTCACATCAAACACTGTACCAGCTGTTCCTTAACAGTGCTTCTCCCTGGATTTTTAGTTTTTTAGTTTTTTTTCAGCCTCCTGCTGCTCCGTTGCTCCACTTCTGAGAAGAAACGGAGGAGAACGACGAGGCTTCGTGGCCTTTGATCCATCTAGAGTCGATAAATCATGCGAATGGAGACGTAAAAAGATCAGGGCTCTGAGTCCTGACATGGCTGCTTGATTCTCCCTGTTTCTTCTGGGCTTTGGCATCTGTCGCAACAAAAGTGAAAGAGAGTAGAGAATAATGTCGGGTGTATTCTTGATGCTGCTGTGCCTGGGCTTTCACTTCTGCCTGTCTGTTATCCCTGCTGTGCTGCATCCCATTGCCCTTGCTGTAACCTAGAGGAATGAATGGCAACACGCCGCCCACACCCAAGCTGTTACATTAGTCCACTATAAGTTCAGGTTTCCTCTGGAAGTGCAGTGTTGCAAGCGCCCGACAACATCTGATTTTCACTATAAAGCCGAATTTTTTTTTCCAACTTCAACCTTAAAGGTCCCACCTCTTCACCTATGGAAAACAATAGCTTTTAATAAAATATTTTAATATAAATGAATATGCCAACCTATATATAGCAATTGAGACGTTTTCTCATACCACATTCATTATGCAATCTGGATTCATATTGATACAATCCTCTTTTGTCTTATGGTGGCAATGGATATCATGGTATTAAAAAAAAACAAAAAAAGATTTGTATTGACCGACCAGTTACTAGTTTTAACGTAACTGATGCAATGGGTGGACACCATACATCAGGGTGTTACCGGTGGCACCGTGGCCACATTAGCGACTTTATGCGGCAGCGTTCTGAGGGCGAGGAGAAGAGAGGTGTTTCTGTTTATAGCCTC
This sequence comes from Istiophorus platypterus, assembly GCA_016859345.1. Taxonomy (NCBI): domain Eukaryota; kingdom Metazoa; phylum Chordata; class Actinopteri; order Istiophoriformes; family Istiophoridae; genus Istiophorus; species Istiophorus platypterus. Next base: position 29,019,634 of record CM029117.1, read on the forward strand.
ATGTCCCACCTTCGTAAGATGAAACACGAAAAGTACAAATCCCCAGCAGATGATCTCTCCTGTGTTAATGCCTCCCCTATCTTGAATGCGCAACGCCCGGCTGGAAACCAAAACAACAGCTTGAGGAAAACCGCCGCTGTCCCAATATAGTGGAGGCTGGATGGCAAAGCCTCTTATGGACCCAGCGGAGCCGGATTGAGCGGAAGCAGAATTTAAAAAGAAAACAACGAAAAAACCAAACAAAACAGAAGGACGCGCACAGAGAATGGGACGAACCACAAAAGGGGGTCTTTTTTTTTTTTTTTTAAACTGGAAACCCAGAAGCCTGCTAGCTGCGATCCAGACATAGTGCTTAAGAAAAGACAGAGAGAGAGAGAGAGAGAGAGAGAGATGGATACAAAGCTGTTAGTATGAGTCATATCTAGCACGGGGTCAGAGAGGCTGCTTCAATAAAGAGACTGATGATTACCTAATCACGCCGTACCGCATTCATCAGACGTAATTAAAAATCTGCCGCCTGTAGTCTAAGTTCACTTTTGGGTTTTTTTTTTCTCTGCTTCAGTAAATGACAAAATTTTGAATGAAAATTGGAAAACTGACATCTACTTTCCTAACACTATCAGACTCTATTTATCCAGTAAACAGCTTGTCAGATTGTAATTTTTTTTTTTAATCTTATGAACTGGGCTTCATCTCTGTAAACTGCATGAAATCTCCATCTCCTGTTAAATTTTCCAGTCACTGGATATGGGCAAGTTTCACGAGACGAACTAGTAATGTTTATATAGGACACATAGCGTAAGTCCTCCTGTATAGATCCGGTGGGCATCAACTGGTGGGCATTAACATTCATAAACCTGGGAAGGCCAGGGGGGCATGTTTCCCAGTGAGACCACCTTTGTCGCGTGCTACACACAGACAAAAAACTGCAAGTTAGTTCAGGTAAAAGCATAAAACAGTTTTGTGTGTTAAAGCTGCACTGGAGGCTCTGGAAATGAAACTTGGAAAAGCAGTGGGAAGTACCAATTAAAATTTATAGATTTAATCAGACAAGTTCATAGTTGTTTTTTTTTTTTTTATGAAGGATAAAATAAGAGATTATAATACCTGAATGTTACACTGCTTTTGGAGCAGTGGTTTGAGAACCACTGCTCCAAAAGCAGTTATACTGGAAAAGAACAACCGGTAGTTTGTGGTACATGTTGTCCCATCGCATCAGAAACCTGGATGAAACTCTGGCCATCACAGAAGGAGGTGGGATCCATTATTGTATGAATATGGAAGTGAAGAGAAACCCTTTCAAACAGTCCTTTCTGAAAGACACTCACAATGTGGCACTCAGTTGTGTCAAAAGTAACAGAAATAATTGTGTAAGAGAAAAAGTACAATGTACATTCCAATAAGATAGTTCCTATACAGTGTATGAAAAAAGTTTGGGCACCTCTGGTCAAATCTCTGTTACAGTAAATAGCTAAGCAAAAAAAAAAAGAAAAAAAAGAATCTTGACCTGATTTCCGAAAGGCCTAAAGTTAAAGACGACACATTTCTTTTAGATTTTCAAAATAACAAAACAGGGAAAGCAGGGCCTGAAAAAAAAAGAAGAAAAGGTTTGGCTGCCTGGGCGGTGGTCAGTTTATATTAACCCCCCAAAAAAAAAAAACACAGCTTGTTTTTTTTTTTGTACCAGCTACACTTCTTTCTCTTCTTTTTTTTTTTTTTTTTTCAAAAAGCCAAAATTTTTTTTTTTGATGATTTGATGGGGGGGGGGGGAAAAAAAAAAAAACTAAAAAAAAAACTTTCTTTTAACCTCTTGAGGTCTTCCATTGTGGATTTTGAGGTGTGTTTAGGATCATTATCCTGTTGTAGAAGCCTCCTCTTTTATGATATTTTTTAATTTAATGTTTGCTTTGAGAGTTTGCTGGTGTAATCCATTCTTCCATCTATCATTAGAAGGGTGCACCACCACGCCAGAGTCAGCTGAATCTTCTGGAAGGTCTCCTAAAGTTAAACAGGTTTGATTGGCTTGATTTGCCTTTCTAGCGATTCTACGAGCAGTTCTTCCAGACCTAAACCTGACCTCCACTGTTCCTGTTAACTGCCATTTCTTAATTATGTCATGAACACAGGAAACAGCTTCCCGAAAACACTTTTCTATCTTCTCATATTCTTATATATTATTATCCTGCTTGGTGGACATCAATTATTAAAATTTTCAGAGTGCCAGGCAGCTGTTTAGAGGAGCAATTGCTGCCAATTGTTGGGACAAGGTTTGGTGAGTCAAGGTTTTTATAGTGCTTATAAATTTGCATCACTTGGCCTTTTCTAACAATGACTGTGAACAAGCCACAGCCCCAACAAGTAAATTGAGGCCTGACACCTTGGTAAAAGCTAGGATCTCAAATCTCTTGAGGGGCCAAGCTTTTGTACAGTGCTCCTTTCATTTTTTTCCTATCTTAACTTGTACAAAGCAAAAATAATATACTGATCTTCGAATTCACAGTAATAGGAAGTTTGATCAAAGGGGCCCAAGTGTTTTTATGCCACTGTAGACTTTGTGGAGTCTGGTCAAAACAAAAGCAATATAGTTGATGATGGATCAAAACCATGGAAGTGTTTCCATTTCATTACTGAAAAGAGACAGTTAGGTATTGAGGGTGTTTAACAGCCATCATAATAAAAAAACAAAAACTGTCTTCAAAGACTTCTTGTTTAGTTTCCAGAGTCCTTGTTGGGGTTTTAGAAATTTCCCCTACTTCCTTCATTCTTGAAAGAGTTTTTTCAAGATATAAGGGTTTCATCCAATGACAGTTGGATATCATCAACTTGAGCTACAGGGCAGGTTTATAATAAAAAGATGGTTTCTCTGCAGCTACCATCATGTCACATTGTTATTGTGGTCACTGTGATTGTGCAGCGCATTTAACAAGATACAAAGCATCACCGTGCACTGAAATATCAAACCTTGCACTGCAGAACTGGGCTCCATCAAACAACAGACCAGCTACTGAGAATTATTAAATGAATTACAAAATATACAGTAGACTTACATTTTACAATAACATAGTTGGCCCTGGGAATCCAGACAACTTAAGTAGCTAATTATACATAGTTACTAGAATCAGTCAGTGCAACGTGCAGCATCAGTGCAGCATTTCCCTACGTGATAATGAGCGATACTCTTCCCTCCACTTGTTTATCTATTCAAGCGGCATTTTTTCTGTTTAGTAAAAAAAATGCTCCATAGATTTAATTTAACGTAAAGATATAAAAAACCTTTGGCTGCTACACTGAAAGGATGATAACAGGAAACAACTTTCTCCTCCCGATTACTCTGTTTTATGGCTTTTTGGAACTTATCTATTTATTTATTTATATATTTTTAAACCATGTCAAAAAGATGTGGCTGTAGAAGACTAAATAATCTGCAGGATCAGACATAAATTTAATAATAAACACTGATGTTATCAGTTACCATTAATTCCCATGGGTTCTCTCTTAAATCCTCTGAACCACCAAGGACATGACCTCAGTTACTGATTTGGTAAATTCTGGGAGGAATTTTCCCAACCAGACTGCGTCTTAACTTCAAAATGGCTGCCCTAGCATCATGGTCACATTAATCACATTCGACTGAGCCACTGGATGTTTCCCTGTGTGCTTATTTTTTTGTTGGTAATCCTGTTGTGCTCTTTATTCGAACCATCAGATGATCCAAACAGTCACGTTCTGTAACTTGCTGGTTTGGTTAGTTGATTTTACACTCTGCTCTTATGGTATGAAATACAAGTAAGAATCTTCACTCTAAAAGGAGAACAGGAAGCGTGAGGATACCAACGAAAAGCCTGCAATTTATTCCATAAGTCTCCTTCACATTAGACATGCAGTCAGACATGCTGGCTGCATAAATAACCTATTTCCAACATCACCACCACAGAGAGAGACAAAAGGGAACTGATGATGTGGAAAGAGAAAGAGGGGACGGGGAAATTGAGAGCAGGGGTTTTGAGGGGAGGAAAGTGTCATCGGCTAAAACAGTCTGAGAGAAGAGAGTCAGCAAGCAGAGGCCGTCGCTCTTTCTTACCTTGACGTTAGGCCTCCTCGTCGAAAATCCTCTGTACCATCCTGAAAGAAAGAGACAAACATCAGTGACTAAGCTGGACGAGCAGAGCCAAGAGATTCCGACAACAGTTAAAAGTGGTTATGAATCAGCCGTCTGACAGGACGTGCAAGGCGACGTTGGCTTCAACATTTTCCCAATGAGGAGATCTTTGTTGACACAGGAAATAAACTAAAAAAAAAAAAAAAAAAGAAATTCTATCTTCAAAGCACGATATCAATGGATGGAGCCTGACGGCTGCTTCAGAAAGTAAGAAAACAATAAAAAAGCACAAACATCCATCAAGCACTGAAAAATGTTCAGCAGTAACTAAAGTAAATTAGCGGTGCACACCACTGATTTTCGACTGTTACAGAGATTACATTATATATTAATTTTTTTTTCAGAATAAGAATCTAACAACAAAAGGTCACAGATTCATTGCAGCAATAAGCAAACTTCTTCACAATAAATACAGTATTATGCTACTATATAAATCTCAGTTAAACTGTATAACAACCTGGTTTCTACAGTAATCTACATGTACAGTATGTTGGTGGTGAGCACTACTGTATTCAAACCTTGAAGAATATGGAAATGTTTCATCTAAAGATGTGTTTGGTTGTTGTTTTAGCACCATCAGCAGGATGAAGAGGGTAACAACCCATAATAAAGCAATTGATATTTATTAGCCACGGACATAATGTCAGTAGAAGTGTGGTTGGATCCATGACTGAAGTTTTCTTTTGGGTGTTTGTGTGTTTGTGCATGTGTGTGTGTGTGTGTGTGTGTATGTGTGTGTGTCTGTGTGCACATGTGACCAGTTTCTAGCCTGATGTGTGTGTACACTTTCACGGACGCTTATGAACGTACGTGACAAAGTCAGACAGAGACGGTGACAGGACGCCCGGAGCTACAGACAGATTCAATCTATTATTACTTGCTGTGTGTGTTTGTGTGTGTGTCTGTGTTTCTTTGGTTGTTGTCATTCTATCTTTGTGAGAACCAGTATGTGAACTTGAGAGTGAGGAAATCATCAGAGCAAGTACATTTGTGTTTTAGTTATATAGAATAAATATGGAAATAAATTGCCTCTTCTTGTGGTGCTCTCGATTTTTTTTTGTGAGTTACAATGTTTTTAGTTTTCATTTTTAAAGTTTAAAGATTTTCAGAAAACTGTTCAAAAAAAACAAAAAACGCACTATATGTCCTACGCCATTGTGAGCATTTATACTTCTGCATTGGAGTCACTCTGCAGTTACAACACCAAACCACTAGTTGGCGTTGGCACTCAGATGCCATCGCCAAAGTCGGAGGAGATGGTCTTTATGATGGCGGCGAAGGAGGAGAAACCCGAAATGGGATGCTACCAAGCCAACTAATCACAGCTCTTGCCGTCTGCGTCGCATACATTGGCCATTAGTGTAGCAAATTACAAGAAAGAAATGGAGCCATGCTTACAGACACTTTGGGAAAGTGATGACGTTTAGGCCAGTGCTAATCTATTCAAAGAGCTTTAGGGTTCAGTTTAGCATTAGTTCAGACCAAGAAGGGGATTTTCAGAGTCTGACCCCTCGGATCTCTCCTTAGACAAAAACCAAATAACCTCCCCAACGACTGTTGGCCACAAACTGAGCCCTGTTTTTTTTGCCCTGTGTCTTTACATTGTGTCATATTATCCCCATTCAAAGCTAGTGAATGAACTCTGATCAGCTCCTGTTTGCAGTGCGGATGCAAAGACAACTATCACTGGACGCTGTGAGGAAAACTTCAAAAATGTGATGACTCTCACCACGTTCCGGAGTCGTAAGGAGAATCTTTTATTTTTTCTATGAATTCTAAGCAGATTTATGGACATTAATTCATGACAGAGATCCAAGACAATAGTGTCATCAGAAAGCGTAAGTCTCTGGGAAACTAATGTAAAAGGTGTGTATTAGGATTTGGCTGAGTAACGTCTCAGAGGAGGACTAAGGTTGTTGATGCAAATGGCTGACTGTCGACTGTGCTGACGGTCAGGCCACCACCTGCCACACACCTCGCAGAGTATCTTTGGCTCCCTCTACGTCCCTCGTTCAACTTTCCTGATGGATGAGTGGGGGGAGGTCACAGTTTAAAAACCTCAGGTTTAAGGTCAGGGCTGGAATCAAGGTGTGTGTGTGTGTGTGTGTGAGTCTTTCCACATGGACGGATGCTTGTCTGATGCCTCCGCTGAGTAGCAAGCTGTCATGAATGTTGACTCAAGTTGAAATAAAACCCAGACGTCCGAAAATGACACGTGTCCGGGGACTAAACACGTACAGGAGGGGCACCAGGACGCCGTCTCAGACTGCGGGGGACGTGGTTTGTCTCCATCCAAGTGGAAATGGAAGCGATCGTGTCTCCGGCTCCCGAGGAATGCAAGACCTGGCTGACTGCTGTCTGTCAATGATGGGACGAAGCCAAAGAGATGCTCGTATCAAACCCACGCACATCCTCGCATGGGTTATTTTAATCACCGTGATGTCCATCTCCAGCTCGGGGAAAAACACCTTTTAAGACATTTCTGAGAGGATGTAAAAATAGATAATATCCCCCGATAATCAAACATTAACTGTTCCCAATTTAACATTGAGAAAAATTTCCATTGATACCAATGCCAACAGCGCACAGGCCGGGAGGCCTCGCGTTTATTTTCATCTTATCTTCTTGCAAAATCATGAGCTCAATTTCTCAGGCGTCTCCATAATCTGATATGAATATGGAGATGGGGGCTTAATTGGCTGGTTAATTAATAACCAATCAAGTTTCATTTATCACCCTTGTTAAGACGGCCGAGTTTACTCCCCAGCCTCTCATCTATATGGTAATCAGACTGGGGCCGTACCAGCAGCGTCTGGGCCTGTTGGTGAGGGTTGAAATGAGGACGTGTTTGTGTGTGTGTGTGTGTGTGAGGCTGAATGTGTTTACCACATAAGACACATAAAACATTTATTTGTATGTGGGAGTGTGTACGATTATTATTAAATCTGTGAAAGCAGAGGTGACAGAGCAGGTGTTTGGGTGTGTGTGTGTGTGTGGTACATTCAGGTGTATGCATGCGCCTGATTTGTCCATTGTCCCGTGATCATTCCCTGAAGAGGAGCCATCATCTCACCGACTGTACCCAAACGGCTCACTATGCGGCTATTGTGGTAAGCATTTTGCGCTGTTATTGAAAGAATTCACAATAATAAACACCATGAATCATCTCCAATTCGAGGCGGAACTCGAGGAGCCACTGCTGTTGAGTTAATACAGGTTCAGGCTGAACCCGTCATTCATGCAGTATCACACAATAAACGCCGGCCTCCGTCAGGCCGTCAAATCAGCCAAATGTGAGTCTCAAACGATGCTTCACGTCACCATGGAGCACGTCGCGAGTTATGGCGTGAAAAAAAGAAGGGAGGAATTGCTGGTTGATGCGGGCATGGACCCCAAGGCGGCGTCTTCATTGCAATTACAGTTGTGACAGTGACTCAGTGGAGGTGTGAGCTGCTCCGAAACACAGTGTCCTCAGTTTACACAGCCCCGCCGGTGCACAGGTGTCGACTGATTAGTGGTGAGTCGATATCCCGGGTAAACACTGATACAAAGCAGGTCGAGAAAAACATTGATAACAAGCACCATTCTTACTTTACCGGTTGTCATAGCAACAGGAGAGTTCTCAGGAAAGCTTGAGCAGATGATCCACACTCTCAGAATCCGGTTGCCCGACTACCAGCCACTTTTCCATCCTCAGCTCTTTCAGCTTTTTTTTTTTTTAAGGTAACAGACCTCTTGGCTGATGGCTCTGACAGGCATTGCCCCTCGCTGCTAGTCCAGGCTGATATCATGGAGAGAACGTCGAGGCGCAACGTGAAACCTAAATCTAACATCAGAATTCTGCAGCTAATCCAGAAAACTAACGCCCACCCGGCGTTCAACTTTCTCAAGTTTTCCACTCATCACCACTCTTTACCATCCACCATTCCCTGTGGCTGCCCATGCCCAAATCTGCCACCCCCCTCCTACCCTCGGCCCACAGTAAAACCCTACACCCCTGCGCCCCACAAGACCACCACCCTTCTCCACCTCTGGATGTCCAGCTGTCCTGCCGCTCTGAGGACCCCCAGGTGGCTGATCTGGGTCAGTCCCTGCTCTGGTCTGGTCCATGGACCCACTCTTAACGACCCTTGCCATCACCTACTTATGTCTCATTAAAAAAAAAAAAAAATCGGTTAACACTTGTACTGTGGCTCTGAACATGGTTTTAGTAATTTATTTAAAAGAGATGCACTCCAAGCTTTGGATGATGTCTGGCTCCTGCTCCTGTGTGGTTTTATTTTAAGTTGTGTTGGACTGAGTGTCCTCCACATCAATAATTAACATTGTTAATGTAATGAAATGGATCCTCTTGTTCAGAGGAAACCACTCATTTCCGGACGTTGGCTGGGAGTGAACCACCACCATGAGGAGTTGTCAGGACGGTATCATACCATCAGCTGATATAAAGTCATTAAGCAGAAGCTTTGCACATATATTTTGGTCATTTTTGCTCAGCCAACTCTCTCTTATTGCCAAGATCATTAAATATCATGGGTGGGAATACATCTAATTTGGAAGGCCAACATTTATAGTTGAAATTGCCCTCAAAATAACTGCATTGTACTTACTAGTTGTTTTTCTCCAATAATGGACTGAAATACACAGTCTGCTTTTCATCCTCTTACTTATGATAAAAACAATTTAATGTGTATTCAAGCTACAGTAAATCTAAACACTGTGGTTTTGGCTTTTGTCAGTGACCTTTTTTTCTTTTGTAAGCACAGAACAGGAGCCCTTGAAGCTTACTGCTGTATCGCACAATGGCCACATTGCTATAGATTTGGCTATTTTTATGAGCGGGTCAGGAGTCTCAAATGTTGTCTCCTTTGGTTTGATCTATGGTCCGTATAATTCAAAATCAATCAGGATGTATTGCAGAAGTATGACTCGCTGTGTTTGAAAGCGGGAAACGGAGCTTAAGACGAGACTGTTTCATATGTTTTATTGAGCCAAATAAAGAATGATGTCTACCTTATGAACCATGGAGGTTTACTTACTAAATGACTCATCTTACTTACATCACAATTCACATTTAATGTCAGGTTATTTCTTTACAGCCCTGTTTTTTTTGTTTTTTTTAAATATATATCTATATTTACCAGCAGCCATCTCTCTCCTGGGCATACACAACAGCGACAGCTTGCTACGGAAGATTAGTTACAGCTGAGAGGCCTCTCAAAAATAATGAGAGGTTGTTCTTAGCTGTGACTTTGCGTACTTCAGCAGTGCTGACAGGGCTAAGAGTTAAAATCTCAAGCTTTAAATTGCAGCTACGCCTTTAATCGAAGTCTAATGCCTTCTCGAGTGTTATGGTTGTAATCTATATCATAAGAATGGAGCTCGGGGATCGCATTCCCCCAGTCCAGCCTCATCTCCACGTTGCCGTCATTACGTCCATTGAGCTCCTGTCTGGGGAGGATAATATGGCATTACTGCATTCAGAGAGGTGGCAGCCAGTGTGCAAGAATGTTTTTCACTTGCATCTTGAAACACGCGGTGTACTCTCTTGGAAAAAAAGCGCAACGAGACATCCGCTCAAACATCCTGTCAAAGTGAGAGCTCAGTGGAATCCAGAGATAAATGAGAGATAGGAACAAAAAAAAAAAAAAAACTACTCAGCACGACAGGGTTTTTGTAAAGAATAGATTTTTAGAAAACACATTTCCCTCAATATAATTATCCATCAATTACATTAAAATATCTATTTTCTATGAGCCTACCATCATTGGAGGGTGATTCTAAAAGTGTATTGGGATACTGAGCTGGTGCAACATGGATGAAAGTTGGGCCCCGGTTTGCCTGGATAATCACTGTGAAAGCTGCGATGCCAGCCTGTTCCACAAGAGCTCAGATAATCACCCACGTCCCGTCCCTGTATGAACTGCATTTCACAAACAGGAGCAAATTAGCTGATTAGAGGCTAAGTGGACGTGATGAAGTTAGCTCAGCCCCGAATGCGAGTCTGACAGTTGTGAGTGAAAGCAGATCGGAGGAGGAGGGAAGAACCGTGAGGGCAGAGAAACGAGGGAAAGGAAGGATGAAAGACTTGAGAGGGAGGTTGAGGAAAACTAAGATGACTGAGGGGATGAAGTGAAGAAGACCACGGGTAAACTAGAAGCCAGGAAAGAGAATCGAACCCACATTGTTCTGTGTTTTATAAAATGAACAACCCCCTCATCCTCCAACTAGGTAAACAAAGGCCCCATCAGCCCCCTGGCACAGAATGGATGGTAGTGGGCCGCCTGGCTGTGACTATTGGAGCAAATACTCACTAGTCATTAACTGAAAAGGACAACATTTCATGGCCCTCAGACACATCCCGGTTTGAGCTGCTAATTTCTGCAAGTCAAAACCAGGGAAAAAAAAAAACAATGGCAGCAACATTGGTTAATAACTTGGGCTCTCATCCAGACCCGCGCGAGGCTATTACAGGCTATTTGCACTCATTATTCCAGAGAACTATCGACACGAGCGTTACTTTGCTTTTTTTGTTTTTTTTTACACTGTGCATTTGTGATAACACAGCCACGGCGGTGTTAATGTGAAAGCTTGTCTATCCGGAGCCCACATGGGAATTTGGCCACAGTCCTGCTGCTACTTCCACTGAAAAAACAGTGAGGAGAGTTACAAGTGTTGTTGTCTTTGATGATGACGGAGGAGTCGAGAAAAACCCATATGACCAATGTTTCTAAAACATTAAAAGTGCTGTCAGCATTTTAGATAAAGGCTGCACATAGTAACTAAGCAGGATTTAATTACAGTGATTTCATGCAGGATTTGACAGTGGAAAAAGCAGCCCCCCCATACAGGTGCTATATGAGCCTCTGAAGGTCAGCTGCTTTCAGTGATTTAAAGAAAAAATTAGACTACAACACTTTTTGCGTGCAAATTTTTTCCTTATGAAACATCTGCAGAGATGGGTTTTCTAAACTTGATAACATTATCAATCCCCCTAAACTTCCTCTATAGTTGTGCGTCGTTTACGTCTAGTACATGTGGAGAGAAGAGGCGAGGCCACGGGTGGGTTGAGGGGTCGAGGTTTACTTAAGATGTGTCTATCAACAGTAGGACTTGGAGCATTGGTGACTCAGTAGCAGTTTGACAGGCAATGTGTTACAGGATTTCCCTCCTGATGTTTATTCTTACTTTGTGTATGAACATAGCTTTAAGATGCGACAATTATTTCCAACCCGTGAGGATATTTACAGTGATGTTTACTGGTGCCGTAGCAGTGATCCGGTACAGTGATCAAGGCCACTGTGTCAAACCTACATCCCCACAGTATATTATGCAGGTATCCATCAGGTAGAAGCCTCACCTTCATATTTCTCCAGAATCTGAACCGTCTCTCCGACCTCCAGAGCCAAACCCTGAGTCACGGAGCCCCGGAAGCTGCAGATCACTGTGAAGAAGAAAAAACAAGGGGGGGGTTGTTAAAATCTCAGCTGCTGCAATGACATTTGTGGAACATAGCAAAAAACCCCAGCAACATTAGAGATTGGTTTCTGATTTTTAGGGCAACTACTGCTGTCATCATCCATTAATCTAGCGATATATATATTCTTTTTAATTCCTCAAACAAAATTTAACTTTAAGCGAAGCCCACATTTAATACACGCGAATACCAAAGCTGTGCCCTGGTCCGTCTGTCCCCCAACCTCGCCGTCTCCGTCCAACTGTCCCATCACAGCAGCGTGACATTAGCCCCGGAGCCCGGCCGAGCACATCCGTGGTCTGAGTCTTACCAGCTTTGGTCATACTGTTAATAATCCTCATGACTGCGCCGGTGCGCCCAGAGAACAACAGACCTCTGAGCCCCTTCCAGCACTAAATTATGAAATACTGAAATCTCTGCTGAAGTGAAAGCTACTTCTGTTCAAACTCAGAAAGCTTAAACCAGTCGAAATTTTTTTTTTCCTGATCTTTTTCTTTCCATTACTTTTGGCTCCCGAACATGTTGATCTGTGAAACTAATGCTTCCTTCAAATCATATCAAATCAAATTACTTTTGAGCCCCTAAAATTTGGTGACTAAAATGTGATGATAAACAAGCTTGCGCTAAAAGACTGGTGTGAAAGACAAGGATTCAAAAAAGGAAATATGAAGGATACAAATAAATTAAGTCAAAAACTACATCAATTTTACATACGAGCAGTGTAAAGTCCTGATTGAGTATAATGTGCTGGACGAGGCTGAGGTTATATAAAGGTCAGAGGTCAGATTTCACCGTCCCGGTGGCCTAAGGAAAGAGCTTTTTCCTAATGTCCGACCTGTGACTACGTGGGCGTTTGCCAGAGGACAGAAATAATAACTTTAACATCGATTCAGTTTTAAAGAAGTACTTTTCTCAACAATGTATTAACCTGCATATTCCACTTTTTCTATGATAAAGTTTTAATGGTTTCCAGCACCATTAAAACCACAGAGATGAAGATAATCATCAGCAACCACATGCCACACATATAAAATACAGATTGAGTGTAATAGGAAGTCAGAGATAAAACTCAAGCCCAGAGTAAAACCAGCACTTTTCACGTGTCCGTGGTCACGTCCTTTCTTTCGGGGAGAGCCGATCTGGGGCCACAACCGCAGTCAGTCCTGAAAGCAAGACCAGCGCCAAGACAGGACCAGATCTCGACTCTATCCTCCCTGCCTTTCGTCTGTCCCGCTGGCTGTTCGGATAGAGTCCCTTTGTGTCGGAGGATTGCAACATCATCAGCCGTTTCTTTATCAGACAGTCGGAGACGAGTTGGCCGTGGAGACAAAGCCGACCCTATGAGCGGGATGTGGTCACGCTCCTCGGGGCCTCATGACAGTCTCTCTTTCTGTCATCAGTGCCACTCTCTGTGTGCCACCGCCTCTGCTTACCATGCTGGGCTGTTACGGCAAATGTTGCTCCGATACTTAAATTCAGACAAACCCTTGGTACTTATCAAGGTTTGATGCTTAAGTAAAAAACAAAAACAAATCTCCCGCTTTTACATGCTTCCCTTAACGGCTGTTTATATTTCCTAACTAACAGGACAAAGAACCGGCTCGGTAACCGTAGCGGCAGGTTGGTGGAAAGCTTTAACATTTGCTGCTTTGAATCTTAGACAGGTGAAAGCATAAGAAAACATGGAGTAATTAACAGCGACAGCTGGGCTCTCACCTGAACTGACAGACGGCGCCATATACTAGAAACTCAGATTCAAGAAAAACATTAAATAGTCAAAAAAAAAAGACAAAAAAAAACAAAAACAGTTTAAGGCCATAATTCTGATATTTTTCTTACAATTAAACTCCATTTTTTGATTCTATTTATGGTGGCGTTTTTTTCCTGCGATGGCCACTCAATATAAACAATATACCTTCTCCATACATCAGTATGGGATTCACACGGTGTGATATACATCAGCCTCAGTGTTTACTGCTCACTCTCCTGCATCAGAGCTGGATTAAGTCACCGCTGATGCTAACTACCGCACAGCCGATATGGGATTTTTATAGTTGATGCCAATTTCGATATCTGGGGATTACAAGAAAAAAAAAAGAAGCAGATAATTTTTTTAAATATATTTTTTAAACAGAAACACAGAAGATTAAAACAGACATATGTACTGGGACCTGTTTTAGTCTCAAAAACTGTAAACAGTAAATCTGAGCATCAACACAAATAAAACATTGATTATAAGTGGCTGGTAAACAAAGCTTCTCCTTTATAGACAAAAACAAATTATATAAGACGTATTGGGGTAAATAGATTTTTTTATAGTAACAGTTGCCAGTCACTAGCTCTGATACATAACCTTCCCACTGATGTAAACGTTTTCATTGTAACAATATGAAGTGATTTCACTGCATAATAAACAGATGCACCAGCTCATGTGATCCTGAGCAGCTGCCCCCAGAGTTCAAGAGGTCGAGTGAAAATCACTTCACACATCTTTAAGGAAGATTAAAAATTAAGACGCTACCTCTGGTTCAGCTTAAAATGATCATCAACGATCTTTTCTGCCTCCTTAAAACATGAAGGAACTGAACCTACATTACTGGTACAACTTTCATTAAGTTGAATCAACAGATGCTTGGTCACTGACAAACACCACAATCAGAGCGTCTCTCCGTGTACAATTTATTAGTCTCAATGCTCAGATTCAAACTAAGAAATGATCTGATTCTTCACACATAATCTGCTAAACTACATGCAGCCATGGTGATAAATGATTGTGGCTCATTGCTCCTGACAGTGGCAGCATGAAATGTGAACCTGCCGCTGCTTCTGATTACTTTTAATAAACACAGAAATTTAAAACAAAAAAAGATATCTAATAGAGAAAAACATTTCACCACCGATGTTATCTTGGGATTAGACGAAAGACTTAACTACCAAATCAGAAACCGTGGCTGAAACCATGACAACAGCTGGAAAAGGTTGACATAAAAGCGTCATTAGCGGGAAAAACACAAAACAACAGAAAAACAACAGGAGATTTATGATGAGACGCATTTTTCTGTTTACAGGAACCCAGATGTCTCCTCATCACAGACGTTCCACCTGATGGCAGTGACTGAATCAAAGACCTTTCCGGCTTAGGGATGAAATCTATGATGCATGAGAAGACCCGATATTGATGAAAATGTTCTATTTTTATGCCGTATCTTCCAGATTAAGTTTTAATCCCGACAAAACAGAATATGAATCTAGACCGGCATGTAATCCCCTGAAAGATCTGATTCTGATTCTTTTCAATACATTTGTACAGTAAGGTACAGAAAATTACAGTGATTACAGTGATTTTGCCTCCACACTCAACCACAATGGATTTGAAACAAAGCCATCGAGACGCTGTTGTGGTTATTTTTCCCGAGGGAGGAAACTCAGCATTTGGTTCCATTGACTGCAAAAGATTTTCATCCAAGTATTAAAAATAATCCTCATATTTATAAGTATGTTGGTTTGTCCAATTACTTCTGAGCCCCTGAAAATGAGGGACTATGTATATATATGGCTGTAATTCTGAAACAGTTAAAGTGATATTTCTGTTAAACCCCTTGAATTAAAGCTGAACGCTTACGTTGCAATCACGTGTTGATGGTTTTGTTTCATATCAATAAAACAGACATATGTACTGGGACCTGTTTTACTCTCAAAAACTGTAAACAGTTAATCTGAGCATTAACACAAATTAAACAAAAACAGATTATACTTGCATGGTACGACATAATATATTGTTACTGAGGTTGCTGTTGATTATAACAAGCTGGTAAACAAAGCTTCTCCTTTATAGACAAAAACAAATTATATAAGACGTATTTGGGTAAATAGATTTTTTTATAGTAACAGTTGCCAGTCACTAGCTCTGATACATAACCTTCCCACTGATGTAAACGTTTTCACTGTAACAATATGAAGTGATTTCACTGCATAATAAACAGATGCACCAGCTCATGTGATCCTGAGCAGCTGCCCCCAGAGTTCAAGAGGTCGAGTGAAAATCACTTCACACATCTTTAAGGAAGATTAAAAATTAAGACGCTACCTCTGGTTCAGCTTAAAATGATCATCAACGATCTTCTCTGCCTCCTTAAAACATGAAGGAACTGAACCTACATTACTGGTACAACTTTCATTAAGTTGAATCAACAGCTGCTTGGGCACTGACAAACACCACAATCAGAGCGTCTCTCCGTGTACAATACAATACAATACAACAATACAAATTAAAACCTTCCTGAAGCAGAAAAAGATGGATTTAGACAAAAATCTACGGGACAAACGTCACTGCCTGTTCTTTTTTCTTATTTAAAACTTTTTTCCCCAACAGTTTCTCTCTTTCACAAACTTTGTCGGTTGTTTCACCTCTTGGTTGTTTTTTTTTTTCCTCTAGCAAGACTGTCACAAAGCCAAGAGCCTCCAGAGGAAAGAAGAGAAAGTGGAGAGAAATTCTTGGAGGCAAATGCACACTCTCTCTCTCTCTCACACACACACACACTAACTACACAGGGATTAGCATTGCTCTATCCGGATGGTATCGGCATTTGGTTTATCCAGTGGATTGGGTCAATAGTCTGACAAATGAGTCACATCTGTTAGGCTGGTCACAGTGTTTAGCCCCTGAGCCTTTGTGTGTGTGTGTGTGTTTATGTATGAATGTGGTTGTGACAGTGAGGGAACGCTGGAGAGAGAAATAACAAATGTGTAGCTGTGTGTGTGTATGTGTATGTGTATGTGTATGTGTATGTGTGTGAGAGTGAATGTGTCTCTGGCACCTAAATGAGTCATTTTTCACGACAGGATAATTCAATTTAACGTTCAGCTTCAAAAGCTTTGTTTCAATATTCATCCACTGCTTTGGAGTTCCAGCAAAAAACCCAGATTCAAAAGGACGTTTGACACAAATTTTAGAGGTCTGAACTATTCAATGATGGGACTTTTTTGAAAGTGGAACAAAGATGGTATGTTTGGAGAAAAGATGTTGTTTGGTAGCTACTGTGCTTTAACATGAGATTCCCACATTAGTGTAAGTGCCACAGAGGAGTTATAAGACATTAACTTATGTGTGGGTTGTCTATTATGTGTACAAACAGCAAAATCAGGGGATTTAACCAAAAATTTTGAAAAAGACCAAAAAATGGAAAAAAAAATTAATCGACTTGGACTGTGAACTCATGATAGAAACTGCAGCCAACTCAATAACAACGTGTTGCCAAACCTCAAACAGGCAGGAGGGAAAAAAGCAAAATCTTAAAACGTCAGATTTCGGCAGTAGTGCATTAATATTCTGTGTAAATTGGACATGAGAGGTTCATTTCAGCAATTAAAGCAAATCCACCGGGTCTCAATTATGGGTATGAGCTGATCCCAGGGCCGGTCTGAATGTTAGAGCTGAGAGCCGTATTGATTATTACTAATGATGCCCGCATCCAGTCAGTGGAGCGCATTGACCCACTGCAACCAAATCATCGGAGACGACCTTCTGATCAAGCATGTCAGTCGTCGATGCCAACGCCGATCTGACTTCGTCATCGCATCCTTGTTAGAGCTCCGGTGATGACACACAGTATGGTTGGGGGGGGGTGCAACATACTGCCCCGTAGGTCTGTGAACTCGCAACAACCTCGCCACATCACAGACACACAGCGTGAGCACAGGTTGATGAGAGCGTTCTTGGCAGGTGCTAGACGCAACAGCATTTACATGCTAATACGACGCTTCAAGGCACTTTGGGTAAACCATCTACCAAAAGACAATATTTAGGTTGTAACAGTAAAATTTTAACCAAAAATATAATATCTAATTTCACTAATTTTCACACAGTTAGCTACAGTATATATTATGTAACTCACATTTTCACAAAAGCAGCTCTGATATCAGATTATTCATTCACACTAGATCTAATAGTCTAGAATGTAACAAGGCCTCAGATTTAAAAACTGAATTTACCGTGTCTGCCGAGGACATTTCTCTCTGACACATCATTGCCAACAGAGGCAACGAGCTCCGGTTCCCAGAAGCTACCAAAGTCAAAGTCATCACCGCGTAGTCAGAGTTGGTAAATTAGAAGACGAAGATGAAGGTTTAGGAATATGCAGTGCAGCAGAAACTGTGAGTTCTTTGTTTCATGAAAAAATATTGAGGTTTCTCACTATATTGTGAGTAAAGTGGATGTCTGCTATCGTACTAGATGATAACATTCAAACATGTTGTCATTTAACCAAAGAAAAAACAATAAAATAAGGTTTTCATTCGTGAAGCTTGCTCTTAAACTCATTGGAACTTCAGTTGTTGAAAACTAATCTAATCGTCATTTCATTTCTTTGGTGAAACGATGCGATAAGAAATTCTAGGGTTTTTTTTAACAGGTGCAGTGGTAGATTGACACTTACTGTGGAATGTGAGCTGCTGCAGTATCATGTCAGAGCTTTTTCAGAAATGTGAAAGAAAAGTGAAAAGGCGTTGAGAGGCCGAGGCCGGTGGCTGGTGTGGAAAAGTGCAGGGAGGCTGCTCTCTTTCTAACTGGTATCTGCAGAAGTGGTACCTTATTTTGCAGAAGTACTCTGCATGAATTTTAGTCTGTGGAGCCACGTACCACATTAAAGAACAGTTTAAACATTAAATGAAACCATAAAATGTGATATGCAAGAAAGTACAGACGGTATATATATGTATAATTGCCTCTTAAAAGCTCTTTAATGTATATACCTCCTACTGTAAACAGTCCGGGACTAATGCATTTTATGTTGCATTTTGTGAAACTTGTGCTCATGTATTATGCATCATTTGCCCGCTTCTGCAATAAGAGGCTGCCTGAGAAACATATCACACGTGTGTTTAGCTGTGGTTCCATCAGTGAGCACATGAAAGGGAGCGAACAGGAATCCCTCGGGTGAGAGCAGGGCTCGGAGACTGTCTGTGTGTGTGTATGTGTGTGTGTGTGTATGAGTGTGTGTGTGTGTGTGTGTGTGTGTGCTTGGATGAGAGCAATAGTGAATTTTAAGATGTAGATCTGTGCAAATCTTCTGAGCAAGGTCGGTTTTACAGAATAAAAAGAGAAAAGTCAGAAAGGAGAGCATGAGCAGGAGATGCTTTTTAAACTCTTATTCTCTATAAATGAGTTTCTATTTAGATTATAGCATGTTTCACTGTATTAATGTGTGTGTGTGTTTGTGTGTGTGTGTGTGTGTGTGTGTGTGTGTGTGTGTGTGTGTGTGTGTGTGTGTTTGTGTGTGTCATCATGCTTCGTGAACAGATCTCATCCTAATTAAGACGTGAAGTTATTTTAACATCGTCCTCGATGCCCACGGGCGACTGAAGTCCCGAGTGCGCTCAGTGCTCTGGCAGATGGACTGTGTGTAAAGTGTACGGGGGTGGGGGGGGGACATTTGTATCTCTGCGTGTGAGAGAAAGAGACCCCCCCCCCCCCGCTCCTTGATCCACAACTGATGGAGGAGGATGAGGTTTTTCTAAGTGTGATGAGGTGGAAAAAAAATCCAAGGGAATGAAGAGTAGGAGAGAGAGGAAAAGAGATTCAGAGCCAAAGATGGAGAGACAGACACGCAGCTCGTTTTTTTCTTTTTTGGGGATGTTTCCCTTTATTTATTCATATGCTTTTGCAGTGATTGTGTGTCGGCGTGCCGACATGTATATGAGGCATATTTCCTCTAAGCTTTTAGGCTGCACATCAACCTATTGTGAGATGAAATGTAAGACAGAGACGTGGAACAAAGAGGCAGGGGGTTGAAAATGGGGGGGGGGGGCAGGCTAAGACACGGAGCACGGAGACAGTGTCGGAGTTGCAGGGGAAGAGTGCATCTCGGCATCAGCGGCGGCGAGCGGAAGCAGGCCGAGCCCTTGAGTCGGCGGTAGACAGTGGGCCGGCATAGCTGGCACACACCAACCCATGTACGGCACAGATAGGACGCGGATCTGCTCCCTGCTATTAACAGGCATAATGGGAAAACTATGCTCTTACACTTTATCCCCCTGCCCTCAAGAGCTGCTCGACTGGACCGGACTCAGTGACCGACGGTCGGGGGGGTTGATACTGAGCAGCTCCCAGGAGAGGATGTGTGTTATGAATTTGAATTCGGGGGAGGGGGCTGGTGAAAGGAAGCGTTCACTGCTGACAGGAGTTCTACTCGAGTGAGAAGCACCACAGACTACATTTGCTTCTGGCTGAGGAAAAGGGCTTTGTATGAACTTAACTTATATAAACTTAATTTACAAAAACTTAATTCATATAAACCTAATTTCTATAAACTTAACTTGTATAAACGTAATCTATATAAAATTAATTTATATGCTACACTCTACACTCAGAATCCGACCTATTATCAAAATTGAAGGCCGGTCCCTATTCCATGCTACAAACCAACTCAAGCTGGCTTCTAACAGAGTCCTTTTAGATCTGAAAAGTCACAAAATCAGGTAAATGTAATGAGGTCAGTGTTGTTAGGTCAGTTTTGCCATAAGCCATTCATAGTTCTCTACCTGCACCTGGTTTAGGTAAACTCACTCACAACTCCAAACCAGTTCACCTGACTTAACCAGTTGTGTTCAGACATGTCACCCTAAACCATTTGTGAAGGAAATGTTGTCTGGCAACAACAGACAAGTGTCTAGTCCATCTTGCATTGTGCGTCACACTACATGGTCCCCACCTCTAATACCCCCATCAGTAGAGCTAGAATTTGGACTCGGCGTCTGTCTCTCCCAAATGAGAAAAAAAGTGGACTAACACCAAAGTCCTCAATCTGTTTGACCTTTGATTGTGGACTTGATCGGACACTTTAATCCCCCAGTGCAATGCAGAGCACAAATGAGTGGTCTGCTCACATTTGGAAAACATTCAAACTAATTCTTTCTAACTGTTTTATGAGGCAACTCAGGCGACATCTGAGAATACATGAGAATAAAGTATTAAATACAGGATCAGCATTTTTTGCCTTCTTTTTCTTAAAACTGAAACTGGCAGCCACTTTTCCACCAGGATGCTCTGGTAACACTAAGTAGTTTAAAATGCAAATCACAAAGATTTTCATTTAAATAAATGCTCGTTAAGGTGAAATGGTCGGTTGGCCCGTCTCCATAAAACATCCTGGTCATTCATTAAAAGTTTTTAAGTTACTATCACAAAAGATTTCAGCATCGTCCTTGGGATGTTTTTGAGAATCTGTAACAACGTGTGGTGGCTAAAGATGTGGAACTGCAGAACATGTTGGTAACACAAATGTAATTGTGTTGACCTGGGATAGCCTGAGCTCTAACAGAAAACACCAGTTGAACAGACGTTTTAAAATTTAAAATGTCAGCGTATCACTCTAATTATCTCTCTGGAGATAACGGCGAAGGTTAGGATGGATGGAGCCACTGGCACAGCCAACACCCCTACTCACATTTATCTCATAACAGAAGTCCCCATCACGCTTGTGATGAAAATTTAATGGAGGTAATGGCCTACAGGAAATGTTTAAACAAGCCATTAATGGGTTTCAGGGAATGAAGTCTCACAGCAGTTTAAGAACAGTGTTATCGGAGCTTTCAAACTTTTCCTTGCCACCATGTGATAAGACAAATATGGACAACTGAGCCAAAATCTAAAATAATAACAATGGACAAAGGACTTTGGTTCCCCCCTACTCTTCAATAGCCATATATTTGCCAGAATTGACCCTCTCCTACTTGGACTTTCATATTGCCATCGTTTCTGTAACATAATAGTCTGGAGGGTTTATAGGACTGATGTAGAGGCAAACAGGACCTCTTCAGATTTTTTGTGGTGTAACCTATGAGTTGTTTCAGGACAGAACATAGGTCTTTACTCTTGTTTTTGTTGTTGTTGTTGGTTTGGGGAGTAATAATGTTGAAACTCCAGAAGAAAAGCAAAGAAAAGTCCCCCGCACCCACCCACTCTTCAACTTTCTACACACTTTGAAAACCTCTGCTCTAGTCTATGAAAGAGAATAATTATCTATCAGGTAAACTAGTTGACTACATAATATTTCATTGGGCTATTACCAGAATAAAAAACAAATGTCTACACAATCTTATGATGTAAAATCATCACTTATATAGTTCATTTTAATATGTAACATTAAGTTTATATGTTTTTCCAAAATCTTGCTTCTTACACTCATATCTAGGAGCTGTAACAGCAACCGGGCTTCGGCTGATGACCACTGAGTAGCTCTAGCAAAGCAGATGATGGAGCACTACTTTCAGTTACCCTGCCCTGGTTTTTCCCAAGCAGCCTGAGAAACACAACATATGTCCCCTGGTTGCACGCCCACTTCTCTTACTCCGTGGTTTCTGCAGAGCGACATATATCCAGTGAAACGGTGGTGAAACCTGGGCGTTCTTTGAGGTCAGGGCCCGTGCCACATCAAGCCACAGGCAGAAAACACTTCACTCAACAATACCGCCGTCACTCCGGGGTAACACCGAGGCCATGACATGTTAACTCCCTCCCACAGTGAAATCAGCATAACAACGGCGGCATATTATGTTGGTAATAATAACAGCATCATTCACCTGCCCAGCAGGGTCAATCAGGCTGGAGGTTATGTCAGGATGGGGGTGGGATTAAATGGTCAAATATCAAACCAGCATCCATCGTCCATGTGTTCTCATGAACCAGATAATGAAATTCAGGATTGGCTGGGGGATTTAAGAGTAATTGACTGAAGCCAGCTGGGATTATTAAAGCACAGTCAAGGCGATTTCTATATCCAAAAAAAAAAAAAAAACAAAAACATTTGGGGAAAAAAAAATTATATATATATTTATATATATATATATATATATATATATATATGTACTTTTTCAAAAAGTTGTTTATTTACAGTTTTCTGGAAAAACACAGCTTTACTGACAAGATTATGACTGTAACCAGATTTTTAAAACACCCTGGTTCCTCTTCCCTTTGATGAGATTATTCCTGGAACAGATTTATAAAAGGTTCAGTACATTATAGGTATTTTAGAGGCCGGACCTGCTGCAAGTCTGATTAGCTAAATCAAATGCTGATGAATTATTTTACTGATTTAAGTATCCAGAGGGAGCTTGAAGTAGCTGCTGCTCATCCTGGCTCCAAAGAAGCATGTTGAAGTGGTTTGATCGTCTGATCAGGAAGCCAGACGGATGCCTCCCAACCTCCCATGGAGGTTTTCCGGACTCGTCCGACTGGCTGGAGGTGGACCCAGATGATGGAGAGACTACGTATCCCTCCAGGCCTGGGAACACCTCAGGGTCCCCTAGGAGGAGCTGGGAAGCATTGCTAGGGGGAAGGACATCTGGACTACCCTGCTTAACCTTGACCTTACTCCAGATAAGCAGTAGAAAATGGACAGACGGATGGATGGAGGAACGGATGGATGGATGCATGCATGACGGATGGATGGACGGATCGCCTTCCAAAATATATAAACAGTCAGTTTTCTACAATGGTCTTTGTAGCCGTTTCCACATTACACTTCACACTGGTGGATTAATATAGTTGTTGCTGATATGTTTATGATAAGAAGAACTAAAGTTGAATATTTCTCTCTTCCACTTGCTTATTCACACCTCCTCAGTCTCCCTGGTGACTGAATAATAGTGCGCGTCACTGTGAGGCCGCATTTCTGAATAATTTATGGACCCTGTAACATCCGTGACGTCCTCCACTGTAACTTTCTCCCCTGCGCTTCATATAATTAGCTGCAAGAGACAGATGTTGGTATCTGCCCAGCCACTTTCACTAATTCACAGCAGACTGCAGCCTTGCAAAAAAACAGCTCTGGGTGCCCACACACTCACACACACACACACACGCGCACACACACACAAGCATTCAAACACAGACATATTCACACACAGCTGCAGGCTCCAAAATAATTCATGTAGAGTGAGGAAAATATTGGTCTGTGTTGATGTGGAAAATCAGCTCAGGAAGAGGAGACAGCTAATTTCCTGTTCTCCGCACTGTGCCCCAGATGTTAGCAGCATTTAAAAGGAACCTTATATCTCCTGGTTTTTTCTTCCCGTTTTCCCCCTGTAACCGATAACCGAAATGTCCTCTCATGCAAAAACGCATCATGTTCGGCCTCTGGCTGGAAAGCTCTTGGCAGAGCACAAAGCCTCTGCCCATGCTCAACACTTTCCAACTTGGAATACAGAAGCCTGCCTAGTAGTTTGTTTATTGCTTGTCTACGGCGTCTTCCAAGTTTGATAAGCTTGAACAACAGAGCCAGGTGACAATCAGGCTCTGGTCAGACCTTTGAACCAGTGGAACTCAACAAAATATGGAAGAATCTAATGGTAGAAGTTTTGGATCATTGACATGAAATTAAAAGAGCTTCTGACCAAGCAACTGTCCAACAAAAGGCAACTAGACACAACTTACTCATATGAGAACGCTTCTGTTCCAGTGACCCCCAAACCTAAAGATAGTTGACTGTTAGTGGGAGATGGAAAGGAAACCTCACTCACAAATGTCAACGTCAGACTGGACTGGATACTCGCTCATCATTCAGTGTGAAGCCACATTATATTGTCTTGCTTAGAGATGAAATTTGGACGTTTTAAGCCACTTCAGTCATCAATGCTGTTGTTTTTCTGGACGGTAATTTGCACAAGAACAGCAGGACAACTTAGAGGGGACATTTTAAGCCGTTTGAACAAAGCACCAGTTCTGATGATTTTTTTTTTGGTTAAATGACTTTACATTATCCATGAAAATGTTTCCCCACCTGTGGCAAAGCGAAAGTATGAATGTTTCCATAAAATGTAGATCCACAAAACTATTCTCTAGTCCTATCTTTTAATTGGAGGGATTAACCATTTTATTTTTAATAAATCTCTGTAAGTTGAAAATCTTTGAGTTCTGCACATGTTGTTGAACGAAACAGGATATCAGAAGATGAACAAGACATCACCCTGTGCTCTGGGGAGCTGTGACTGGTGCCAAAAACATTAGGACTGCTCACAGAGGAAGCCAGTATTGTTCATCATCTCGTAACAACAACGCAGGTCAAGGTCTGGGATGCATTCAACAGTATGTGAACAGTCAGTTCAAGGAGTCAATATACTTGATGGAGGAGAAATGGGCAGGTGTGAAGACCTGAGTGACTCTGACAAGGGCCACGTCTCTATAATCAGATGACTGTAGCAGTGACCAGTTGGTGTTTTTCAGTCCATCAGTGTTGGACTCAGCCGTAGGACTTTCTCTGGCTGATGCTCTCCTCTCTATCGAGCCACGGTGGCTGATACTGATCAAACTCATTCCCCCAGCTCTTGTTCTGAACGTTTCACACAACCTGCCATTGTTAATGCTGCTGCCGCAAAGTGCTCCTGTTAACTGGAAACAGCTTTCGGACACGGAGTTATGACAGTATGTGACAATGAGTCTCAATGTTCTATTAACTATAATAATATCCAAAGGACAAATCCACTCACTCATACACAGACTTTATCAAACATATGATATCTGCTGAGCATATTTCCTACTAGTCTGAATATGTAGCACCTCAAAGAACAATTTTTGCCTCTGCGTCGAACCTACGCCATAGCGTGTCGAGCACCTGCCAAAAAATGTAACTACACATCGCAGCAACTCAGACCACAAAAACTGTGATTGGTCGGCTCAGTAGCGTCCCATTTCCGGCTTCTCCTCCTCCACCGCTGTCGTACAGACCGTCTCCTCCTCTTCTCTCATTTCCACGTTGCGGTAAATTCAGGTAAACTAAAACTGCTGTTCAACATTCATCAGCTCCAACTCCATCAGGATCCGGTCAATTTCATTCCCTGCTATTTTGAAGTGCACCAGTGAACTGGTGGAAAACTGCGGCAAAGAAACTCAATGCAGTGGCATGTAAACGCCACCATCAACTAGTGGTTTGGTGGTGTAACTGCAGAACCACAACAGCAACGGCGTAGGTTTGACACAGAAGAATAAATCCAGCATTATTAAGCTGTTGGAGCCAAAGCCCTTGTTGAATATCATGACATGAAAGAATTAGTTATGAATGGGTCATTAGTGCTTTATCTGTAATAATCTACAGCGGGGAAATTCAAGCTCCCAAGGCATCAGCTCACATGTAAACGATCATTATAACCATCAACTTTCATTATAAACAACTCATTTGTGCGCAGAAACACGAACCTGGCCCCATCTCACACACACACACAAACACACACACACACACACACACACACACACACACACACACACAAACAGAGAAGCCATTTCCCCCAAAGACCTAAGTCACCGTGACAAGAGGAACAAAACAATGACACAGAAATAGATAAACAATAAACTCGGCTTTTTTCTGTCCTGAGGGGGGTCATTGTGGTCCAGCCACATTACTCATGAATATAAACACCAAAATCCAGCTCTGACAGACAGATTCTCTGATGGATTCAAATTCACCCTCTGGTCTGTTTGTCTCTGGACAGCAGACAAAAAAAATTTGACAGCAAAGAGCAGAAGGATTAAAAATATCAGGCACAGGAGACATCAAAACAAATTAATAAAATGGTCAGAATGGAAAAGAACAACACAAGGTAGGAGAACCATGATTTCAGACTCCAGAAATGAGTCACTAATTATTGATACAGTATGAAGGTCGACACAAAACAAGAGGTGTAGAAGTGCAGGGTAAAGACATGGAGGGGCATGGAGTGAAAAACAGAAAAGGGCATGAACTGAACTCATAACTCTTGTCAGTATACTGCAGAAACAAAACCGAAATACATGGGGCAAAGATTGAACCGGAGTGAAGAGAGAGAAAAAATGTATTTCCTGGGCTTAACAATGAGCTGACAGATGTTGAGGTATGGACAAAAAAACAAAACGAGATGGGGTGATGAAATGATGGAGGAGCTCAGGGTGAAAAGAGGGGAGGGAGAAACTCATGAGCCGGGCCTGAGCAATAAGCCCATGAAACTTGATATACAGTGACAATATCGCTGGGGAATTAGATGCCATCAGGACGAGCGAGTGAGCGATGGAGGGGAATGGAGAGAGAGGGGAAGAGGAGGAGGGCATATCAGGAATGATGTGTCATGAGGAGAGGAGGAAGAAAGAAAACTGGGGGGGGTCAGATAAAAGATTTTCTGTTCAAGCTCGACCTTGCATGACTCAACAAATAAGAGGACAAATATATAAACAAAGGATGGTATCAGTAATGGCAGAGGGAAGGAAGATAAAAAAAAGGATGGTAACACAACTTAGTTTGAGGTTAGACACTGATCAGTTACATGAATGAGGGTGAGTGACAGAAAAACTATTTGCAGGATTAATG
The DNA here is from genome assembly GCA_016859345.1 of Istiophorus platypterus. NCBI lineage: Eukaryota > Metazoa > Chordata > Actinopteri > Istiophoriformes > Istiophoridae > Istiophorus > Istiophorus platypterus. The sequence goes on from CM029117.1 coordinate 29,046,599, forward strand.
GTAAAAAACAAAAAGAAGTAGAAGGGAGAAAGTGAAGTATTTTGTGATGGAGAATTCTGCCAAGAAGTATCAACCCTCCGCTGCTGCTACTACTAAAATCTGAGAAATGAAAGGATGAAAGGACAAGGTCATCCATGTTTTTTTTAATCTCTTGACTCCATCGCTGGCCGCTGTTCTCAGTCAGGGAGGACGCAGAGCAAAGCTGCTCTTAGGCACAAAACTTCAGCTTGGCGAGGATGGAGGAGAATGAGAAGAAAGCTACAGAGGGAGATGAAAGGAGAGAGAGGGAGGTACGAAAGGAGAGAGGGAGGATGGAGGATGGAGGGGAGGATGGAGAGGAGGGGCAAGGGGAAGAATGTTGAAGCTGGGAGGCTGCAAGTCGTGTGTGGTTTTTGCTTGACGTAATTGAGCTAATTGAACATCCAAGAGATGTAAGGTGAAGGCTCTATACGTCACCGCAGTGGAGGAGGAACTGGGAGCGAATGTAAAGATGAGAAACTGGCATCAGGCTGAAAGGTCACTGAAGTGGAGGCAACAGAAGCAGAAGCAGAGAGTATGGAGGGATATATTACAGAGGGAGGAGAAGCTGGAAGTGGTCAGACAGAGAGGAGGAGGAGGAGATTCATGGCGGCTGAGGTGGGATGAAAATTGGTCCACACGTCGGGTTGGGGAGAGGGGGGTCAAGGAGTAAAGGATATTAGAACAGGCTGAAAGACATCCCAGGTCCGTCCAGACCCATTCAGTACATGTAGTGAAGACTTCTCAGTCATCCAGGTCGTGGTTTTCCAAGGAGAGTTGATACCATAGACACCTGAAGGTGTTTCACCTCCTCCAGGAGGCTTCTTCAATTCTGAGGTCTGAACTGATGAAGCCTCCTGGATGAGAGGTGATAAGACTTAAAGTAACTTTGAAGGAATGTAATAATAAATATTATGTGCTCTCCCCTTTTTTATTTGATATGGGCATATATGAATAAGAAGTGATTTGACTTGTCTATTGTATTAATGTGTAAGTTTTTTAAGAGAAACACAACACAGTCAAAATTCCTTGAATTTGCTCCCAATTTGCAAACAAAGGTGATCCTAATAGAACTAACAGTTGTAGCCATGACAGTAGACAAAACTGATAATATGAATGTACATCCATCCATCCTTCCATCCATCCTTCCATCCATCCGTTGATCCATCCAACCAACCAACCAACCAACAATTCATCCATTACATTGTCATGTTTTTGGAGATAATAGTCACTATCATCTGAGAATGACGAAACACAGTCTTTCTGTTTATAAGTCAAACTCTTCAGCTCCAATTGTCAATATTTTCTAGATGAGAACAGTCAAAATTATCACTGAAAACAAGCTTGAAAAAGCTTGAAAAATTTATATGAGCTATTTACACATAAGCAAAAAGTCCAGACTCTTTCCTATGTGGCATCATTAGTTATGAAATTCTGTCCTTACAATACAATCCCACCAAATAAAAACAAAGACTGTGTGCCACCAACACAGTCACAGAAACAGCTAGTCACAGTGGCAGTAGACAGTATCATCACCCCCTGCTGTTACGTGCCCCCCCCCCACCCCACGACCACCAGCAGCCACCACAGAGAAAAATGGCCCAAATGTTAATCCTCTCAACAGGAAAAGACAGCCAGCCAAAACAGCCTCCCACCAAAATGCCAAGCCTCCCCAGGGGTTGTGTGTGTGTGTGTGTGTGTGGGGGGGGGGGGCCCATACTGAGCCACAATGTCCAACAGGAAACCTCCTATTATACAGTGAAATTTGGTGACATTTTCAAGGCTGTGGCGTAACTAGCAAACATGGTAATTTGTACACACCAAACTGAGTGGAATGTTTATAAGAAGGGAAAACTCCTTGACTGCAAGAACGTTAAAGTACCAGAGAAAAAAAAAAATTTGAGTGAACTGCAGGACAGTCCCTTTTGCAAGGGCAAGACACAGGGCGCCAAAAGACAAGGCGACAGTAAAACAAACTAGATTTCGGGGAAAGGACATAAAATTTCACCACAACCAGAGTCGGCAGGTGTGTTTCCATCTCCCCGTTTTTATGTGCATTTTCAATTTGGTAGAAACACCAAAAGTTTGAATCAACTAACATTTTTTTCAGACTGGGCTGAGGTAGAAAAGTTGGTGTGTGGATAAAAGCAGAAGACAACTGAAAACAGGCACAGCGGCTAAATAACGAGCGTCTGTTCCACCAGAGATGAAAAAGAAGCCGCAGACAGAAACATCAGATCTGTGTGAAGCATTGAGCAGGCCGAACACAAGGAAACAAACAGAAAAGTCTCATTCCCCATAAAGTTTTCCACTACATTGTTGTTTTTGTTTTTTTTTTTCAACTTTCTTGCTTTCACTGGCGCCATTTTAGGTGCATCCCGTTCGTTCTTTTGTGAGGTGTTTAACGGCACCTGACCAGAGAATCAGCTCCACCATCTCAATGAAAAGTCTCCTAATGTTCACATAATCATAGAAGGTGGAAGGGCACATTGTTTTGAATTTTCTCCTGCTGATGATCTGTATTTTTGATAAAAACCTGAATAATGTGTAAGAGAGGATGTTTTTCTAGTAAAAGCCAAATTTTATTAACATTAAAAAGCAAATTTATATCATCAAACTCGATAGCAATAAATAATCTGTTAATAGATCATTTTCTTAGTTTGAATAGTACAACAGTGAGCCATGATATCCACAAAGAAGAGGCAGGAGAACAACAGTGGCGTCTATGTAACGATAAAGAACGACTGGCTCTGATCAGTCGCGCTCCCTTCGTTTCCATATTTATTATGTTTTTATCCGTGTCATGCAGAGCTCGCCTTTTTTTTTTTTTTTTTTTTTTTAAATCTGCTGAGCATGCACGCTCCATCTCAGGACAGTGAAATTAATTTTTCATACGGTGACACATATCCTGCTCGGAGACAGATGCTAATCACAAGCACAACCTCGCGCCATCAGTCGCCGAGCAGTGGCGACCCGGCCTCGCGTCGAAGGGACTTGTGATGTATCGGCAACTGTGTCGCTTTCTGACGCTGACTCTGTTTTTAGAAGCTTCGTGAGTGCCACGCTCCACCGAGGCCTTTAAGACTAACTGATGTCCTGTGATCGCCACCAGTTAACCACAGGGGTCATAAATTTTTCATGCCCCTTTAATGTTTGACCAGAAATGTAATAAAAACAAGACTTCTTCATTTGATTACATGACCCCATGACCTGCCAGACTACAAAACCCTGATCTGTAACAGGACAGAAACAACTGGGATTAAAGACAGGTTTAAGGAGCACGGGGTCATGGGCAGGTTAGAGAGGAGAATCATGGGCTGGAGGTCAATGAATCTGAATGGACACTGATGGAAACCGAGGAGGAGGATGAGGGGAGGAGGAGGCATGACTAGGAGAGGAGGAGAAACAGGTGGGGGAGGAAAGTCTTGCAGAATAGGTGAATTCAGTATATTTAAACACAAACCAAAAATGTTAGAATTCCTTCTTTTCCACAAAGAAATTTTTTCTGCTCAGTCATCCTCTGTAGCATTTGTTTTTAATTTCTTCTACATCAAAGATAACACAGTCTCCTGTGCACAGCTGAGGGATTTGTAATAAAATAAGGTCCGTGGATAAAATTACAGGCAGGAAAATGAAACAGTGGGGAAAGCTGCTGTGTCGTAGATCTGTCTCGATTCATTTCCGTCTCCAGCTGTAATTGAATTTTCTCACAGATTTCTCTCCCTCCCACCCCCCTCCTCGTATCAGTGGCCATTATTCCTAAAGCCTAGAAACATGTTAATCTGCGTGCAGGCATGGTTTTGTGTGTGTGTGTGTGTGTGTTGAAAGTGGGTTAGGGGACATAAGGCTGTCAAACCTATAAGCTCTCACCAGTGCGCCCTGTCAATCTGTTACACGTGCCCACAACCACCGTGCATGTGGAGGTCTTCAAAACCAGGACGCTCTACAGCAGCTAGACCCTAACTCGTTTAAGTGGGTTGGGGGGGAAGTGTTAAATGACTCCTTTAAAGTTATATTTTTAAACACACTGTAAATAAAAACCTCAACGCTCAGTGAAATAATCGTCACGCTACAAGACTGAATCCAAAAAATAAATAAGTGATAAAAAAAAATCTTCTGGTTCTTTTAATGCTGTAACAACAGAAGAATGTCTAATACTCGCACTGAATCTTTGCAGATGAGTTGAACTGCAGCAACAGGACTGTCGGTATTGGATTGGGAGGGGGGGGGGGTCGTCCCCAACCCGTACGAAGATACAAAAGTACTTAGAAAAAAATCCTGGGTTTAAAAGCTGAGAATGTGGTGTTCAGGAACACATGGATGAGTTGGTAAAGTCCATTTCTATTCCATTTCAACTGATGCTACTGTATGTGCATGTTTTTTATACAATGTAATTCACATACAAAATTTCCATCCCCTTGTGATGGACATTAATTGTTCTGAATCCCTGATCTGTCCCTTTAAAACATCCATCATTGGAAAGTAATTGGACAGGACCGATTTATGGCACAGCTGGATTCAACAACAAAAACAACACAATGTTGGCCCTAACTTATTGTGTGTTTATTGCTCTGGATCAGGCAAAAACAAAACATTCCCATCTGGTTATTTCATCTATCAAATTCTTCTCAACTGAATTACCAGAAAAATTCCACAATATACAGTTGAAACATAAAATTAAAAATATTGCATACTGTAATAAAAGATACCTAATCTTCTGTGTTCATTTGTTTGTGCCAATTTGAATGAAAGAAATTCAGTAATTCATCAAAATAAAGTTTGCTCTGTTGATCAAGACATCTAAGGCAAACACTGAACAACACGTATGTTGAGAATCACGTTCGATTGTCGCGTGTCATCGAATTGATCCAGGGATCAACCGCTGTCCTCACATCTATGGTCAGCATGCTGTGATACCGTGGCTGTGACCCTGCAGCTTCATGGTCTGCAGTGTGTGTTAGTGCACAGTACGTGTGTATATTGTGTGTTTGACACAGAGCTTCATCCAGCTGAGAGCGGGGGGGATTTGATGAGTGAAATTGAAATATGAAATGGTCCCATAATCTGTCTGCCAGACAAAGAGCAGGGAGCAAAAGGTCAATCCCAATTCACACACTCCCTGTTGGCAAGAACAGCTCTAATGAAATTTGGTCAGTTAAAAAAAAAGAGAAAAAAAAGAAAAAGGGCCAATATCATCACACAAAGAACCACTCTGGGAAATAAAAGTCGGACGATTGAATTCTGTGGTTCTGCTCTGGCACTGGAGAAGCCATTTATCCCTAGAGATAGATTGGGGGGGGGGCAGACAGAAGCAACAAAGGGATGAGACAAAAACCGAGGGTTAAATTAAAACATTAGGAATGAATGGCAGGATAGAGCAGCTGAAACAAACAGAAATCAAAGAGGTAACGATTGTAGACAAAACAAGTGTGAAGATGAGTTGAAATGTGTGTAGGAAACAGTATAAGACCCAGAAATGCAGCCGAGTCGATGCTGAACGACAGACCTGACCTGGAGTCTGGGTTCAGTCTTGAAAAAAGGATCTTTATACAGCTATTAAAAGATAATCTTTCCAAATAACTCTCTCTCTCTCTCTGCAGGCTTGTGCCTCTAGTGTGTGGATGTGTGCCTGTGTGTGTGTGTGTGTGTGTGTGTGTGTGCGGGACCCGTCCCTCTCATGCTAACTCGCTGGGCTCCTCAGTCACAATAGTGACAGACGAGTACAAATTAAAGTCACGTGTCAAAGTTATGATTAACTGTGAGAAGGCAACAAGTGAAAAGAGCTAAATCAGCGGTTGCAGAAGGAGAAGCAGCAGCTGCAGATGGCACAAGTCAAACACACCTTCCATGGCGCTTGACCAACAGGTTCATGCTGGGACTGGATAAATGCTTAATGCTAAAACGCTAAAGGCTAAATGATAAAAGATGCTGCACAAGAAGCGTAAGGTGAAGTTCAGACAAACGACAGCACCAAATGACTGACCGCTGCAACTCACTGTACAGAGGGGAGCATCAACAACAACTGCGTTGCATGGCAACACAGCGCTTTGAGCTTGTCAGCCGCGGCTGCCGCAGAATTCCTGCTGTTTATACATCTCTGCCTTTTTCTGCTGCTGTTACTTCTTTAAGAATCAGCAGCTGTTTGACTGACGTAGCTTAACGCTGCTAGCACTGTGGCATCCATAGACTTGTAATCATCAGTTTTATGCACAGGCTGCAAAGTGCCTCACTGGAATTTACTGTCTGGATTCTATGCAGTTCTCCCCTGGGAAAAAAGTATATGCATTCATATATATGAAGTCCCTGCATATACCACTGTTTTATCAAACATTAATATTAGCAACATATAACATGTTATTTTGTAACTCAGTAACCCCAAACCTACATGTGACTTTGGACGTTTTATGAATACATTTTCATAAAATTAATTTTCACACAATTAATTTTCACTTAGTAACAGTACTTTTCCTTGACTAAAAATATCCAGTACATTTACTAATAACTGTGTTCCAACTAACATCTGTAATTCCTTAAAACGTAATTTAAATTAAACTTGCATACATAAACAAATGGCCTTGGAGAATGCTAGGAAACACAGCCCACCCACCTTCCCCAAACAAACTAACATTACTATAGATTATATTAATATATATCTGTCATGGAAAATTTGAGCTTTCATAACTATGATCGATGCACTGTAAAGAAGAATGAAATAAATCAATGTTTTGCAATTCTTCGAACCATCCCTTACATTGTTGTTGTTTGTCCTTTCTGAGGCTGTGTAATGTTCATCCTGGCACCGAGCCTGGATCTGTCAGGACTGTGGACCAGGTGCTGTCCGGGGTCCTGATCCCAGCACTGGTAGCAGCCCAGGAGCCGTCCAGCACCGGGTTCAGTACCACGGAGAGCTCTGTGGCTCACGGTCCTGAATGTAGTTGTCTCTATGACAGATTGCAGGGAGGATAAATCTACTAGCTAGAGTGACATAGATTTTACAGTTCCATTGCATGATTGGATCAATTATTCCGTCCAAGGTCTTTAACCTGACCCAATTATTTGCATGGGGGGGTGACGGGTTGAGGGTGCTCCGAAAAGTCTGTAGCCCTAAAGGGGCTGACGGTAAGGCAAAGTTGCCTCTGGTGACAAAAACTGATTAAGAAAACTCAGCTGGAAGCCATTTAATGAGAAAGTTCTTGCTTTTCAGGTCCTGGCTAACACTTTCCACCCCGTCCTGTCCGTCACTGCCTGATTTTTGCTGATGCATGTGTGATTTTATCTGTAAAATCATAACAGACTAAATTATTATTTATTATAGTCAGACTTGTAATGAAAAATCTAAAATCGTAATCATGGATGAATTTAAATCTAAATCTAATCTATCAGCTTTTAACGGCATTATGTCATATTGTTACATGATCAGACATGAAAATGCACCGATAAAAGGGCTCTGTCATTGTATCACACACACACACACACACACACACACACACAGTATCTGACCAACCCTGCGTATTACTAGAGAGGTTTTAAGAGAAAAAAACAGATTGTAATCACATTGTTCTGTCAAAGAGGACAGCTGCTTCAGGAGAGAGAGGGAGAGAGAGAAAGAGAGATGGAGCTAGTAGGAAAAGACTTAAAGAACAAGGAGGATGAGGAGGATGAAAAGGCCAGATTGAAAAAAAAAAAAGAGGAGGAGGAGGAGAACAAATGGAGCCGGGGGGGGGGGTGATAAACCACCAGTTAGAAAGACGAAGGCACTCTGAGCAGCAGAGAAAGAGAAAAGAACCATCTAAAAACATCACCAGAATGTTCTCTAACATCAACGTAGGGTTCACGTTTCTGGAAAACGACGTCTGTCTCTTAGAGCATCCTGAAGTTAGAGGAACCAGTTCAAAAAAAAAAAAAAGAAATTCTTTCCTTATTAATATTTAAATTTATGCAGCAAGGTGCCACAAAGCCTAATTAGATTTTCAACTCCACAAGGGAACAGTGTGAGAAAAAGGTTTCTATTATATATGGTGCTTAAGTTATTATGGTTTACAAGAATGTGGCTAGAGAGAGACAGTAAGGCAGAGAGACTGACAGAGAGACAAACAGACAGTCACCATCATAAAATCAAACAATACTGAATCACCCCTCATCCTGCAGAGCAAGAGGGAACAAACTGCACCAAACTGCACTCGGAGGATCCAGCTTTCCTCATTCTCGAGATTCTGTTGGGATTCGCTGATGTGACTTTACGCCCCCCAGCAGGGGCATCAGTGCCATGCGTTAGCACCCCTCCACAGTGAAACATATTACGTGCTGATGCTTGGTTTACAGTACATCCTCTTTCGCTGCATGAGCTGATCAGTGCCCGGCCTAGACGCGAAGCCATTTTCTGGGTTTCAGTCAATAAGAAAAAATGTGCATTGGTTATACGCTGTTTTTTTTTTTTCTTTGCAGAGCTTTTTTTCCTCCCAATGTGTTGGACTTCAACATCTCAACAAGCAGCAGATTATTGTTATCATTAACTCTGTATTCACCAAGATTCTTCTCTGGAGAGTTTATCCTCTACGCCACGTGAATAAACATCCGCTGTGAGTCCTGTACCACCAGCGCTTGTTCAGTATTTAGCATACGTTTGATCAAAAAACATGACATCAAGGAGATATTTAGCAGATGTAAATGCCTACATAAATGAGGTAGCTGTGTGACCATGATTAGATGCATGATCACGGGGCAGAGAAGAGAAAATCCACTGCTCACATCAGCTGTTTTTTTTACCATTTTGTTGGAAGTTTTCCAAAAACACTGCGACGTGTCCTTTTTACTTCCGCTTTGCCATCAGACTGACACCGTTCTGGTCTCACAACGCATTGAGGAGGCTTGTTTTTAGTGCCTGGCTCTCCACAACGCGCCTCTGCCCTGACACCAAGAGGATTAACCTGGAGGACTTTAGAGTCTAACATCAGAGGTCTTGGTTCTACAAAAAAAAAAAAGAAAATGGGGCATCAACTGTCCTTAAAAGTATTATACTAAGTACTAAGTATTAAGTAAGTATTATTAAAGTATAGACACACCACATTTATTTTATATTTTTATTAAACCTACACTTTCCTGGTCAAATGCATCATTTTGATGTGAGCAAGGAGCCTTCCTCCGTCCTTCTCTGCCGCCCATAACTCCTGACGAGCCTTTAATTACATTCGTGGCTCAACAGGGTTTTATTACTTTTGTGGAATCTAATCTAAATATTGCAATGATCGCTATTCATAGACTTTCCATAAAAAAAATCAAGCTAATTAAAAATCATCCTAATTGTGCACAAAGTAACAGTGAGTTTTAGCAGGGTTAGTAAACTACAAATTAGCATTCAGAATGGATGGTGTTCTCAATTCCGGTGGCCCTCCCGATCCCGATCCGGAATACCCAAGCATGCCATTAACATGCACGCGGCTGCATGCCGGTGACCTTTGCACCAGTGAGGGAAGAGGGAAGTGTCTGACTACCGGGCAACTGACTCAGCACTTTGAATAAAACATGTGATGCGGGGACTGGAGGACCCCCGGAAGGACACCAGGATGTGGATGAGCACTCTGCCTCCTGATCCCTCTCCGTCTTCTAGGTTGCGTTGTTTTTGACTCAGACCCCTGAACAGCAGGTGGAAGGAGGCCAGCTGAGAGATAAATTCCCCCTTTACTGGGATCAATAAGGCATCACATTACATCATTAAAGGAGGCATCTCCATACCTATTTTCTTCAAATGGCCGCATGATTCAGTGTCAGATAAACGCCTCAGCTCATGGAGCTGAAGACAGCGCGTTCGTATTGAGTGGCCGGATTTCCCGGATCGTAAGCTATGGCGGATGGTGGTGGGGGGGGGGTATCATAGGCAATGAGAGAGGAAGATGGGGCAGATGGTAAACTGCACCTGATGGCTTGCCGAAGCACTTTTAAATAGGTTTTCTCGCTGATTATCCTCTTGTGTCATTAATGGGATGTGAATGGACGGTGACTGTCCATTTCAACATGTGGTTCCTCTGTGTGTGTGTGTGTGTGTGTGTGTGTGTGTGTGTGTGTGTGTGTATGTGTGTGTTGGGGGGTGGGGGCTCTCCAACCCCTGGGGCCTCAGGATTTCCCACAAACACAATTAAATTAAAGCACTTTAGAGATTTTATTATAATCATTTTTTTTTCCCACCAAAATTCAGAAGCAGAGCATAATCAGCCATCTCCACTGCCTGGTGCAGCTGGTAGCCCCTGGTATTGTACTGAATCATTCATCAGCTTCTAAATGTGCCAGCTACTGTAACCCATGGCAGAGCAACTGCAGGGTTTTTTCTTCCCCATTTGGGTCAGTGTAGGGCCCCTCTTATGTAACCCCAGCCCTGTCTACAGTCAGTTCCAACACCAGGGGGAAGAACCCAAAAAAGCAACGAGATAAAGATGTGGTATTTAGTCCTTTTTTAGCCGAGTGGGATCTCCACCCCTCTGAGATTGTTAAAGTACTTTTCTAAAAGTCTTAGCACTTATCTATCTACAATTTCTAGGTATTGGCATAAACAAAGATATAAAGAAAGAGGAGGTATAGGACACCTGCAGTAGGATGAATCAAACCAAATTTTATTTTTGTTACATTTATGTGCTGTTATTTACACTTCTGATGGAGAGTTTTGAAGTCTGACCATTGCCGTGGCTTCAATTGAGCCTGTCGGTCAAAAATTTGCTTTGCTCCATCAACAAAACATGTTAGCTTATGTGGCTAAAATAAAATGCATCATGAACCAGATTAAGAGGAGCTGGTTTTTGGAAAGAAAATAAGCATAAGAAAAATATAAAACAGCTGCTGACACTGAATCAAAAATAACTGAGACATTTCCATTGGAAACTGCTGCTATGGAGGATCTTTTCTCTTAACTGGAAAGAACTGAAACCAAGCTAACGTCCCTCTGCTACCGAGCCTCTGTTCTGAAAATCTGTGCAATGTATCTGGAGTTTTCTGGTCAGATCCTCAAATGAATCGGTATCCGCTGTATATTGACAGTAAAATCACAACATAGCAAAAGTAGGATTTTGAAAAACCACATCCTGGCTTAAAGGATTTTTCCGATAATGAATGTTTAGAAAAGCAAGTGTGAAAACAGCCTGTGGTGTAGTGAAAAATTTAAAAAAACTAATTGATATAAAAAATTCTTGCTTATTTTATATAGAGAGCACTACTACAAAAAGCTGGGAGCCTCCCCTCCGCAGCCAGTGATCATATTGATGACAAGCCGCCCCGATGAAGTTTGTGTCCCGCCACTCAGAAACCAGATGGTCCGGCAAGAACAAGAACGCCGACTCAGCTTATTAATTATTTGTCATTAGCAAATGGTGCAACAGATGAATAGCAACCAGGATTACTGGTCCTCCCTGAACAGAGAAAAAAAAAATAATTAAAAAATTAAAGCAGCGGACAGATGCCATTTTATTGTGTTGTGGATGGGTCTGGCGTTGAGAAGTCTCCCTCGGAGGGGCTCAGAGGGCTCGCTAATTGACTGCAGGGAAATTATGGGCACTTACTCATCAGATGCAGCTTCAATGTTTATGCCTGTTTCTCTGTGGGTGAGTGTGTGCATGTGTGTGTGTGTGCGTGTGCGTTTGTGTGCGTGTGTGTGTGTGCGTGTGTGTGCGTGTGTGTGTGTGTGTGTTTGTGTGCGTTTGTGTGCATGTGTGTGTGTGTGCGTGTGTGTGTGTGTGTGTGTGTGTGTGGAGCATGCATGGGCCTTGGAGGGAAACAGACAGCGACAGCAGCACAGTGTTCTCCTGGTTAGCGAGGCAACATTTCAGCTGTTAGCGACTGATGCTCAGCCCGCTGATGTTCGTGGTTACGTGTGTGTGTGTATCTAAATGCCTCAACTTTAAACGTTCATGACTTTGTCTTTCAAGCGTGATTAATTCTCATTTTCTAATCCCCCTCCACCACCACCACCGCTACCACCAACCCCACCTCCATGCCTGTTTGTTAGCAGTGGTAATCGTCCATCCGCCGTGCGTCCACCTCGTCCTGCGGTAATTGATTTGTCTGAAGTCAGACAGGAGGAGACTGAGGCCTGCTGGTGACGTGTCTTCGGTCAAAAGAAGCATTAGCCAGGATTAATCGGGATTAACGAGGAGAAATTCTGATGGACAGGACCCCCCCCCCAACACACACACACACACACACACACACACACACACACACACACACACACACACACACACGCACGCACACAAACATAAACACACACACACTCACACACCAACAGCCTCCCTTTCATCCCACAGGCTCACTGTACTCCTCCTATTTCCAAGTCTGAACCGATTAAAATTTCACTGTTGCTAATTGGCAGGTGGAGACAGGGGCCGAATGGCTGGTGTGTGCGTTCGACATGTTAGCGCTTTTCCTGCGAGTGTGTGGTCCTGTCATTGGTCATCTGTCTATGTGTGTGTGTGTGTGTGTGTGTATGAGGGTAAGAAACTCAATTCCCGTCTCTAATAATTTTTTAAAATGTGGATGAAACCTGGTTAAAGTAAGAAATTAGTGTCCAACACTGAGAAACTGTGAAGCTCAGGCTTTAAATGATTAGTCGAAGATGAGTTGGTTTTCATTTTGATAATAAATTCATCACTGAGTCAAAAGTGCCATATTGTTACTCGTTGTGGTGTCTCACGTGAATTTCTACTGGTTTTACTGGTTCTATTATAATAAACTGAACAGTTCCAGTCCGTATGGCCTTTTTTATGATGGGCATTCTCACTATTGTCTGACATTTAATGGACCAAACAACTGAACAGTGATGATCACAACAGATGGTTTGCTTCAGTAAATGGGTCTGACCCTCTACAGTTGTTTACACCGATGTTAAGTCTTGTGACCTTTTTCACTCTGTTCTAATGTCCATATATCTGCAACCTATTGATTTATAAAAATATATTAAGTGTTTTATTCATTGATCTGAAGTTTTTCGTCTTAATTAGATCAATAGGGTCAATGACAGTTTACTAAACAACACCTGTTTAGATAAAAATCAGCCTTCCTCTCACATGACCTGGATTTTTTTAATTAATTCTGATGAATTCTGAATCCTTTTCAGAATTGCTGGTTAAATAATCTTTGTACAGTGATAGGTTGTTGTTTTTTTTTTTAGGAAATTAGACTGTCTCCTTTCTAAACATAAATTATTGGTCCTGATTAACAAGGCTGTTTTTTTTTAAGTAAGTCTTGATTTTTCCCACCAACTCCACATATTATACTAATCAGGAAGGCATGAAAAAGGAAAGAGGAAACAATGAAATGAAGGAAAATGGGAAACTTGGCAAGAAGAAGGAAACTAGGTTGGATACAATGAAAGGAGGAGATAAGAAGAAAAGGATACTAAAAGATACTAAAAAAACAAGAAAGAAAGGAGGAAGAAGAAAAGAAAGAGGCAAAGGAAGGAAGGAAAGAAGTGGAGAGCGGAGAAGACAGAGGATAGAAAGGAGGATTAAAGGAAGTAAAAACAAGGAAGAAAGAAACCGATGGATATAATAACACAGAAGGAAGAATGAAAGAGGAAAAGAAGGAGGAGGAGGGAAGAAGGAAAACACAATAGCCGAAGTGATGAAGCAACGGGACGGAAGAGAGATGTCAGGTGTTGCAGCAGAGAAAGGACATGAAAAATTCAGAACGACAGCAGAGGCACATTTCAGGCGAGTGAAATGTGATATAACATAAACAGGAAACGCAGGACTGCAAGGTTTGTACTCAGCTTCCCTTTCAGAATAAAACCTGCTTCAGCACAAAGATTGAGGCAAACTGATGTGCAAACCCCAATCTGGGAGTCCTAATCTCACTGTGACGTTCATCTCAATCCCGCTACCATTACTGGAATTAACAGAGCAGACCGAAACGGATGGGGAGAGAGGGAGGGAGAGAGAGAGAGAGAGAGAGAGAGAGAGAGAGAGAGAGAGAGAGAGAGAGAGAGAGAGAGATCTCAAATGAGGAAAAAAGGGAGTAGAACTTGACATTGAGAAAGAGGAAGGATGGAAGGGGAGAGTATGGGATAGGTCTGAAAAATGAAGGGAAAAAAGGGAGAAAGATGGAAGTGAGAAGGGAGAGAGAGAGAGAGAGAGAGAGATGGGGAGAGAGAGAGAAAGAGGGAGAGAGAGAGAGAGAGCAAGAGAGCCCCTCAGGCGACTGTTAAACTGACTTAATCAGATCAACTTACTGACCTGGATAAACTCTGCTTGACTGGAAAACACAACTACTCACATAACAAACCGCCCCTCGAGATCACGGATACAGACCGTGGAGTCTGTGGGTGTGTGTGTGTGTGTGTGTGGCTGTGTGTGTAACTGTGTCACTGTCCCGGTGCGTCAATGTGCTCTGGAAGTTTGGGGGAAAAAGTAAGAAGACGTGGAAAGACGGCGTGCAATGAAATATTTAATTCGGAAAAGGCCATGTTTAGGTCTCATGGTTAGTTACAGAAGAGGAAGAGGAGCGGAGCATCAGACCTGAGTGGAAAAAGAAGAAGATATCGAAAGAAGAGAGGAAAAAAGAACGGAGAGACCAGAGAGATAAGAGAGATATGAGGGGTTCCAACAATAAAGTTGTCTTTCTTGAAATTCAGCATATTTTGCTAGTTTTTATCTTTTATCTACTTTTAAGTCCTCCATTCCTACTGGCTCCATGAAGCGTTAGCCTGCTAGCAACCTTTCAGTGACACTGCAAACATGCTAATTAGCACGTAACACAGAGTACAGCTGAGGCTCATGGGAATATCCTTCGTTTTGCAGGTAGCAAATTGTTGAATTAGGTTATGAATTCAAATGTTTTCCTAAAAACAACAATGGATGAAAAGTCAGAGGATAAACAAAGTCACAAGAATTCATCGTCCAGGATCCACGAATGTTTGAACAAACTCAGGGCCAATCCATCACGAAGAATTTGAGATATTTTATTAGATATGTGAAAACTTTGACCTGCTGTTTGCACTGGAGGAAAAGTCAGAGGGCCAACCAAGTTATTATGGTTTATCCTCTGGGGGCCATGAATGTTAGGTACAAAAACATGTCCAATACTAGTTGAGGGGTTTAAGTCTGAACCAAACATTTCCATCTAAACCTTTTTTTTCTTTTTTTTTTTTTACAAATCCACAAACTTTCAAAAAGTCAATGGGTAAAAATCTGTCTTGGAAAAAAAAGGAAAGCATATCTGACATTGCAGACATACTTTCCTCAGCAGGAGCTTATCAATGGTAAAATACTCGCTCACCCGAAACATCCTCAGAACCATGAGCTGTTTTGTAAAATAAACCAGTTCTGAGGGAAGATTTCCTCTGACGCAGGCCAGCTTTAATCGGCCCGTCAGAGCTGATGCAGCGCTGATGTTTCCCTCCAAACTGTCAATGACTCCGGGCCAAAGCAGGCAACTGTGCCATCAGCCTTGTAGAGAAGCAAAATGCCGGGATTCGATGAAAAGATGGAGGGGGAGGAGGGGGAGGGGAGGAGAGAGGACAGGGGAGGAGAGGAGGGTAAAAGGAAACAAAAGGGGGAGAAAACAGTAAATGCACTGTACTAAAGATGAAAGAGGAAGGAGGAAGAAAGGGGAGGAGGGAGGATGTAAAAAGGAGGATGGAGGGGCTTTACCTCAGCTGAGTTCATCGGGTTCTCGCTCGCTCTGCCACCCCCCCCCCCATCCCCCCGCAGCCCACATACATGATCATGAGCCTTTACGGATCGATGCATGGTTGTTGTGTGCATGTTTAGGTGTCAGTCGT
Organism: Istiophorus platypterus; assembly: GCA_016859345.1. Taxonomy (NCBI): domain Eukaryota; kingdom Metazoa; phylum Chordata; class Actinopteri; order Istiophoriformes; family Istiophoridae; genus Istiophorus; species Istiophorus platypterus. Next base: position 29,062,377 of record CM029117.1, read on the forward strand.
GTGTATGTCTGAGCACATGGGGGAATGTGCCCGTCAAGCGTTTCCTCGCGGCTCGTGGGACTTCGCCTTTGTTCTATTAGACAAACAAAATCTATTTATAAAGTAACGGGATGGCATGGATTCACAGTGTTACATCATGTAGTGGGGGGGGTCATCTGACTGTAATGTGGTGAGAAACTGGCCTGTGGTCTGAACAAGTCGATGATGGTTTGCGACACAATCACACTGAGTTTTTTGAAGGAAAATAACAATAACATCAGTGTAAAGCACCAACTGCTTCTCATCCTCGACCACTGAGGCTTTAAGACTGAAATCCAAACTGCCTCTTGAATAACAATCAGCAGAGCTTTAACCAGAGACACTGGACTTACTAACAATCCTCATGCTAAAATTATCTCCTTTAGCATGACCATACTGCAAACCAGTCCTATCAATAGACATGAGCTGGCTGACAAACACTTAAAATATTTGATAAAGTTGCTCAGCTTAAGCCGACTGCACATAAGACACCCTCCTTTATTCTGTTGTCGACCACCCTCCCCGGAGCTGACTGCAACGCTGCACAAGTCCAGTTTTATATGTTTACCGCCTTTTATTGATATGTTTGCTCTCTTTTGCACAGCTTCCCCTTCAAATAATTCTTCCCTTGAACTTCCTTCTCCACTTCACGACTTAAATTCACATAACAAAAGGTAAAAACATTAAGGTACTTTACACAATAAAGTGAGTGTAAATTACTGGCTATAAGTTGCAATTTATAGTAAAGTAGAAAAAACTGGCAGCTGTACTGTGATCAGTTGTGTCTTTAATTATCTGAGCTGCAGCGGCATAGACAGAATTACAGAACTAGGAATTTACAATTTTAAAAAAAACTAAAAGGCTTTAATTAGTGAGTCACTTTCATCTGGAACAACTCATCTGTTCAGTGTGTTTTCATGGAGAAAGGAGGTAAACCAGATATTGTGTGCCTGTGCTCAGGTGCTCTCATGCAGCACAAATACAACCAAAACCACTTCATTTCAAGGTCAAGTTAAATTAAAATCATCGTCACTTGACTCCTGTGATATTTTCCACTCATCTAAAAACAAAGGCTCATTCCCAGTTCCATCCAAAACAGGAGAAACTGGCAACTTGTAGTAGAAGATTTTTTTTAATGGCGTTGGTTATGAGAACATTTGAAACCACCTCTTTTAATAATTATACCTCCTGGTCTACATAGACACGGCCAATGTGTTATAAGTTATAAAGATGATCTGATCTTCCTGCCATGATGCTTAGCGGCGGTTACAGTTCATTTACCCCCCCCCCATCCGTTGCTGGTCTGCAGTCGGCACCTTAAGCCCATCGGCGTCCTCCGAATCAAAGGGCGGCCGCGTGTCCGCACATTCGGTGGGGAAAACGAGCTGGGACGCGATACATCACGGGTCGCGCTGTCGCCCCAACGCACGCGGTGAGCTTGATTCCTCCCGACATGTTGAAGACGGACGCGTCTTTCAGAGGAGAGGGGATACAGGAGTACGGGGCGAGGTTTACATTAAAGAGACACACGTGGCCTCCAGCTTTTGTCCTGTCACACCGTGTCACCAAACGGCCCTTGGCTCGCACACATGATATTATTAGACGGCTCTCAAACCGTTGGACATAAAGACATTTAGAGCGATGACTCATACGGTGACTTATTCTACGTATTTTTTGTTGTTTGCTGGCTGATTGATGGCTTCTGCTTCCTACTCCGCCCACAGCAAAACCATGATTTTACCGGTAAAAGATTAGATTTTGATACAATTCTATTTGTTTTCTATTTTACTTATAGATACAAAATGTAAACAACTGGGGCTCTTGGACAACTGGTTAGGTGAAGCAACACAGGATCCGGCAGCCTCTTGAAGGGATGTTATAGTCGATTTAGGAGGATTATTCGCTTAGAAAGAGAACCAAGAAATTCTGAGGGGAACCGAGTGAATCATTCGATTTCTTTTTCTACGCACAGAAGAAAGACCTCTCACCATGGGAATTTTCGTGTCATCATCTAAATGTAGGAGAGAGGACCACGACGGTATTTTCTCCATGAGCTCTCAGGCATCTTCTGCTCCTCTCCCACCATCTTCCTGTGTGTGTTTGTGTGTGTTGGTGTGTGGTTGGGCATCGCTCCATCTCTCTGACTCTCCATCACGCCCCCTTCCTCTCCCCAAAACATGCACACACTCACACACACACTCACACACACTCACTAACGCACACACACACACACACACACACACACACACACACACACATACACACACACACACACACTTGTAGTTTTGTTAATGCAAAAATAATGTAGTAAACTCAAGGGGACTCCTCCTATAGGATCCACCGTCTTCAAATATCCAAGAAGTATATTTATAATAAAAAGTCTTACTAGAGCACTAAATGCAAATGCATGGGTATGTGTGTTTGTGTGTGTGTGTGTGTGTGTATGCACACATGACACAATGCCTTGGAAAAGACAAGAAACCGAAGGAAAAAACAAACAAAAAGAGGAGAAATAAGACGCGAAGAGAAATGATTCTAATCCAGAAAATGAGGAGTATCACGGGGATGGAGAGCATGTTTCTGTGCAGTAGCCCACCCGGGCTACAGTGGAATGTAATTGGCACTGAAACGGCAGCAAACAGTGGGGGTTACAGCTGTTGTACATGCCCATGAGCTGAAAAAAAAAAACAAAACACAGGACACAACCAGCGTTAAAAACCACACGCTAAGTGCTCTCGCAAGTACAAAGAAGTGTAAATGGATCTGGATCAGCAGGGAGCTCTACTGGCAACGGCTTTGATGAACTGACGCACAACAGCGCGGTTTTATTCCTGGGCGAGACCAAGACACACAGCGCAATCCCTGCGCAGCCTCATGGAGAGAGCGCAGGGGCGGGGAAAGGCCGACTGGCGGGCGACTGAGCAGCAGAGTGGCACATCATGTTGTAACCTCAGGAAGAGTAGAACACAAAGTGAGGGGCAAGAACAGGGAGCAAAGAGCAATCAGAGTTTCAGGGGGAGGAGACGTAGATGTGGCCTGTTCACGCTTTAATCCGACGCATCTTCCATCATTACCACTGTCAGTTCGTTCTGGAGTTTCACTCAGTGCAGCAAGAATCTGCCCTTGTAATACAGACTCATTGATTGTTTTTTTTTTTATTTCACACCAGTTTTTTTCTAGATAATGGAGCCAAAGAGCAGCAGGAGTTAAGCTAACGAAGCAAAAAGCCTCAAATATCTACGACCAACTCAACTTTACTGACGAGACATGTTTTCTTTTTTCATCAAGTCATTAAAGAGAATAATCCTGCAAAGAATGATCCGCTGACCAGTCGAATTTGTGTTATAATATGAGAACAGAGAGGACATGTGCGTGTGCAAATGTTTGCGAGGAACAGCGGGTAGAATAAAATGAACCAGATGCATGATGGGAGCTTCCACGGGGGCTTTCCCTGTGTTGCCAAACCAGCTCAGATCTCCAAATGTCGTTATCGCAGAAGCAGATATCGCAGAAAGAGAGAGAGAGAGAGAGAGAGAGAGAGAGAGAGAGAGAGAGAGAGAGAGAGAGAGAGAGAGAGAGAGAGAGAGAGCGGTTGGGTTTGTATCTGCGACATCTGCCGACGGCCGAAACCAGCAGTGGGAAGCACAAACACAGCCCCCCTCAACCCTCTGCCGGTTACCGCCAAAGGTTATCTGTGGCTGCTGGAAGGCTGCGGTTGGCGTCGGGCAGCGCCCGTACGAAGACCAACTTTCTTTTTTATTTTTTTTTCAAATGGAAATTTTGGATCGCATCCGCTGCGGCGGATGAATCTGAGCATCTGAGCATCTGAGCCTCGACGGGGGGGTAGAAAAACAAAGCTTTTTCCTAAAACAAAGACGCCGGCCTTTTCACGGACACGGCATGGAGCACGCTTTCAGCTGCCTTCGCTCCTCCCTGTGAACTCTCATTTTAATGCTGTAATAAAGCCCGGCCTGTCGCCGTTTTATCTTTTTGGCATTTCAACCCGAAAAGATGAGTGTGATTTACAGAGGATGAGCGCCGTGTTATTTAGCAACGGCCACTAGAGCCAAGGAACAAACGAGCTGCCCTTTCAGTGCCGAGAATCTCTGTAACTTCGCTGAAGGCCTGAAATTCAAGGTCAGGACGGGCTCCGTTCTATTCAGTTTATGAAACCTATAGATTCAGGTGTCAGCTGCTAAAAAAAAAAAAAAACAAAACACTAAACAAAGGTGTGGCTACAAAAAAAGTTGTTTCTGTATCAGCTCTTGATTCCACATTAAAGCTTCTCAGCTCATGAATATTAGAAAGAAAATGAAAGAAAATAGAGACTGAGACTCAGGAGAATGCAGCTACAAAGGAGAACACATGCTCTACTTAGCCAATTAAAGAGAACACAACCTGCTGTTATATTGAACTACACTGGATCGCAAGATGAAACAAGGGATACTGCTCGAGGAGGAAGAAACCCCACCCCCCAAAAAAAGTAAAAAAAAAAAAACAATCCTCAGACAAGCTGTGACAAAGTGACGTCCACTCTGCCCTCCTCAATCCTGTCCTTCATCATTTTAACGTACAATCTGTCGCTTCAATCAGCTGCGCAACAACGAGATATAGGGGCAGTAGGGGCGGGGGGGTAATGAGGTCAGTAGCACTTGTCTGCATAGGCTGAACTGGGGGATGAAGCGGACGCTGTGGGCATTTGCTCTCTCACACTTCCTGCCACTCTCACGAACATTCCCTGCTTTAAATGCTCTTCGGCTTTACTTCCCTCAGCTCAGTGTCTGTCGCCTCACGTTACACGTCCGCTGCCGTCCATATTTTATCTTTGATCCCTGCCCAACACTCAAGTCTCTCAGTCCTTTTTTTCCCTTTCCCTTTTGTTGTCATTAATTTATTTCTCCATCCCGCTCTGCCCCATCTTCTTCTTCTTCCACCCTGTAGATCTCCTTTACCTCCTTTGCCTCCTCTCTCCCTCCATCCATCTAACGGCGCCCCCCTTATCTTGTCCTCTGCTGTCTTTTTCGCCGCCTCTCCCTTAACCTCTGTCCTTTATCCCTCTTCAGCCCCGCTCTGCTCACTTGTCTGTCTCGGTCTAGTCTTCCTCCAGCCATCCTGTCTCCCAAGGTCACGGTATATTGATTTCCAACGGACTTGATGTGAAATGTACTTCGAAGTTGTAAAAGTCAGAAGTTAATGATTTACCTTTTTTGCTGCTCCTAATCAGGACACAAATCACAATTTTCTTTTAATCATCTTTGTGAGTTAGATGCATTAAATAAAATTTAAAAAAAACTCCCACTACCGAGGCAGCTGCTCTGCCCTCTTCTCTCTCTATTGCTTCCTCATTTGTCCCCTCCCTCCCTTTATCAGCCAGACGTCCATCCATCCATCCTGCTGTCCGGGGATGGATTTTATGCAAACTTTTAAAATGTCAAAAAAAAAAGAAAGAAAAAAAGAAATGCGAATTAGATGTGTTTCAAGCAGCTGGGCCGAAGCGAATAAATCAAGCTCTCCTAAATGTCAGAAAGCCCATTCAGGAGAAAAATGTCCGGGATCTCTCTTGAATCCATTGGGCAAATTGTTGTGGTTCTTTAGGTTCAAATATGATGTTGGAGTATTTCAAACCTTCGGCCCCCGAAGCAGAAGACAAATGTATTCTAATGCACCAAATAGCGGCCTCACAGCCAAGTCAGGGGAACTGCTGGGTGACGACACCGTCGACTGTTTGTTGCCAACATTAAACCTCTAGCTTCCAAACTATGAGAAAATCACCCTAGGTCAAGGTGCATTTAAGGTAAAAGGGCTAAAAGGAAGAAGAAATACTGGATTTAATGAATATTAACATGAAGTAAAGTCCCTGAATCTCATATCATATTTCAAAAGAATTTCAAAATCCAGTAAAAAACTTGCTGAAAGGGAAGAGCTGAATCTTGAAAATGATTGATGTAGACACAAGTCTTGCTGTTTTATAAGACTCTAGCTTTTGCCGAAGCCACAATCATCCAAATATTCTGTGTCTAATTTTCCGCAGTTAAAGTCTATGGGCTTTAAATTTATAATAAAAACATACTGAATTTGCTCACAACAATAGTTATCTGGTCGTTATTTCTCAACAATCCAGTGAAAATAAGTGTATATAGCTGTGTATGTATTAACATCTGGTATTACTGGTCAGTGTGATAGTGGGAAAACAGAAGCATGTGCAGCATTTAAAACCAAAAATCTTCCTGAAGCTAAGATGTGAAAAGTTTTACAGCTTGTCATAAAACAGCTGAAATCTAAGAACGAATAGTAAGAGCACAGGAGGCCAGATCCCTTCCTCCCTTCGCCTTCGTCTGTCTTGACACAAATTCTCCCATCATGTCATCATGCCTGGTCTGCTTCTGTCCTCACACACACACGCACACACGCACACACACATGCATGAGCAAACACACACACACACACACACACACACACACACACACACACACACACACACACAGAGTGTGACCTTGGAGGTGTTTCTAAGGTCCCCAGCTTGTCACCTCACATCTGCCACTGCTGCTGCTTGTGTGTGTGTGTGTGTGTGTGTGTGTGTGTGTGTGTGTGTAAACTTTAATCAGCAAAAACTCAACACTGAGCTGCCTCAGACTGAAATGATAAATAATTAAAACTCAAACTGAAAACGTTTCTGTTGCTGGGCTATTTCATTTCATCTGCACATTTGTGTGTGTGTGTGTGTGTCCGCAAAAACATAGACAGTGTCGCAAGTTGGCACAGTTACCCTAATGTCTCACGGCACGTGGACACACACACGCGCAAGCAAAGTCATCCGGCCCCTCCCCCTCCCCTAATAATGTGGGGCAGGCAGATCAGCCAGATGTTCGTTGGTACATCCTGGGCGTGTTTGTATGTTTGTATGTTTGTATGTTTGTTTGTTTGTGTGTGTGTGTGTGTGTGTGTGTGTGTGTGTGTGTGTGTGTGTGTGTGTGGTTGTGTGTGTGAATGATGAGCAGGTGCAATTACCCTATGTCCACCCATGCAAGAGTAAATGTGTGTCTATCCTTCTGTGAAAATGTGAGTGAGTGTGTGATGCCCTAAACAGGCAGCGCTGCCAATAAACCTCTACAGTAAGAGTTTGTTGTGTGTGTGTGTGTGTGTGTGTGTGTGTGGTACTGTAACAACATTTAAATCTGTACCAGTGTTTCATAGGGTTTTTTTTCTCTATATAAAATCTGTATCCTTGTGAGAAAACGTCTGCACAGTACATCAACGAAACAGTCCTACACTCAGAGTTAAAGTTAAAAAAGTGTGTGTCTGTGCCACCGTTTGCTTCCTTCCCATTTTTCATTCTATTTGTTAGTAACAGTAGCACACACACACACGCACACACACGCATCTGAGCACTTCCTTTTCCCCAACAGGGCCGTTGGCTCTGCAGCGTGGCCTCTCAGTGCCTCTGTTCACCAGCATTAGGCCGAGCTGGTGTCCAGATGGCCCGGCTCGCTCTTCCTGCCCCTGAAAGTGGAGCACTGGGCTAAGCCTCCATTATACTGGCTTAAAAACAGACTAATCACCCAACAGCACTCCGTGCTGCTGCTGCTTTTTAGAGGACGCCACCGAGATGTGTGTGTGTGTGTGTGTGTGTGTGTGTGTGTGTGTGTTTGTGTGTCTAATCTTAGCTTTACTCTCTGTCTCCAGGGAGACAATCGCTGACTTTTATCATGACTAGCAGAGCGCTGCACATGTCCCAATAATCTTTCATCTATTCATTAACGAACACATATTTTAGAAGCATATTTTCCAAAAACGTTGGATGTGAAGGAAGTTGTTAAATACAGAAGTGGGGGAATTATTTCAAACCTCACTTAGGCTTCATTTTGTCTTATTTTTCGTAATTCAATTTAATGGATCTAAATACTGTTCCTGAAGCATGGAGTCAGATTTCTGTTTTCTGGTGAACAACGATTAATCACCATGAGACCTTTAGGGCCAAAAATACATTAATCGTCTGGCAGGGCTTAAATGCTGAGTCTGTCAGGAAGCTGCTCTGTAGTGAAGGACGACTCAGTCTCGCTGACTTCAGTCCAGCACTTCAGTTTTCAGAGATATTAAGTTACCGCCTTTGCTTGGCAGCGCGTCGATGGCGGTGCGCGTCAATTAACACATTAATGAGCGCCGCTGCAGGTCGGAGTAGAGACACCGCCACGGGGAAACACCCGCTCTGCACTGCAGGCGGATGTTGGCAGGGCGAGGAGGTGCCAGCGCTGCCAGCCTTCATCTGCCATCCAATTCAGTGTGTTTGTGTGTGTGTATTAGGGCTTCCCCTGGTGCCAAGAACGGGCCTGAAATTTTGGCCCGGTGCGACACAGTGGTTCCATCCATGACAGTTCGCTGGTAGATTCCTAAGCTCCACATACTATTATTTTTAAAAATCAATTAAGCAAATGATCTATAAGTTAATTGAACATGTTACTGGATCACAGGAAATGATACATGATAAAAACCTGGCATTAAATTTTAATAGTTAAATCTAAATTAAAGTTGTTTCAAATGGTTTGTGTGACTTTAAAGTTTAAAAATGTTGTATATAGTGAATCTTCTGTTTGTTCTCCTGTTTCTGCTCATTTTCACTCTGTCGTCACTTTACTGATTCAGCAGGTTTAGACCACCCGGATACAAACCCCTATGCACCAGTCATACACTCACGGAAAAAAAAAAAACAAGGAAAGCTGCTATGACACATTACCAAAGATAGACCACTGTTTTCTCTCTATCACACACACACACACACACACACACACACACACACACACACACACACACACACACACACACACCGTGATTCACACCGTGCACCACCTGTCTCGGCCTCCAGCTGTCTCGTGGGCTTCTACTGTACTCAGCTCTCTGTGGGTGTTCGTTCGTCTGGTGGCTTTACTCAGCTCTCATACTTGAACCAATAGACGTGACAGTTTTGGCCGTTTAACCAGTTTCCCATTCACATGACACAGAAGAGACATAGGAGACATGGAGATGTAGGACATAGACCTGGTGGCCACCCATCTGCCACCAGGTGATCGCCACCAGGAGAGGAGGTCACTGTGGGGATATTTAAGTCATAGACCCGGAGACACATACATGGATTATTCCTCTTCTAGTTCAGCCTAAATTTTCAAATCTCAACTAGAGATGCTAATTTCTGTTGCAGACCCACTTAATGGTTTGAATATGCTGCAATTTTACTTTGATTAAATAATTATGACTAGTCTCCGTATTATTCTTCCTTACTGTTAATCACTTTTCAGTGTTGACACTGTGTTTGAATAAGCTCTGCTCTGTGTGTGCCTGTGTTCATCTCTGTCTAACATCAGTATCACTGTGCGAGCCTGCTCTACTTTCCTGAGCTGTCGCCGTTAATTTCCTTCTCTGCATCCCAGTCGGAAGTTAAAGCCCCTTCGTCTACACGTTTTGCAGCGGATCGTTGCATATAACGGATTTAACAGTCTCATCCCGGAAAACCGCTGACTCAGCCCAGTGATGCTACCTTTCATTTGACACCCCCCCCGGACAGGAGCCCCCACGTCTGCCTTACGCTCCTCATGGGAGCAGACGGGCGTCAGGTTGCACATCTCATCATTGATTGTGAGCGGCTAGCCTGGAGGTCGCGGTTGAGTCAGCTATCAGTTCGGTTCGGACATTCAGCAGTCATCATCCAGGAGTGTGGCCTTTCAAAATTAAGGTCGAGGTTTTAAATCCAAGAGAGCCTTGACATAAAGGATTTTCACTTGCGCTCAGAGCTGCTACACTGAGCCTGATGTTGGAGTGATGCCTATCTAACCCTCATGTAAGAACCATATGTCCTGATGGAAACACACTAAAGGCCCAGCACCATTGTTTTTAAACCAGCATTGGGGCTAAACCAGAACCAACCTGACAATCCAATCACAATTCCTTATGAGCAAAATACTGTCAGCATCTCCAACTGCAGAAAGAGTTGTCCCACTTTAAAAGAGGACATGAGAACAGTGTTATAATAATGTCAGAAGTTTTTCCTCTAGTTTATCCATAGGTCCCCTAAACTAGCGTATGGCAGCATATACAGTCAAATGATCAGAGATGACCAGGTCTTTACTGAATAAAAAGCATTTTTCCTCTGTGTTGTACACACCAAGATTCTCACGAGAATATGGGCCCTCGACATTCGAAACTGCGGCAGTTAAATCAAATGTTAGGGAGCACTTAGTGGGCACCACCGGAAGGACTCAGACTTATTCGCTCAATAAATCGTGCTTTAATAGAGCTGCAGTAACGACTAATGGAGTGTGTTTGTTCTGATGAGCGTTTTCCCCTTTTCGATAGATCTGACCGAAATCAGCCTTTTACTCAGTGTTGTGGATTTGTCTGCTCAGCCCATGACAACTATAGTCAAAAGGAACCTGGTGCCCTTTGGTTTATTGTGAAGTGGGGGGTGACGCCTGTGGCATAAAATATCCCCACGACCAGGATCCTGCAGTGTTTTATGTTCGGACCTAATCTTGAAGCATACTTGCAGCACCATCGCCATCCTCTCCAACAAATACTGAAATGGTGAGTTTTGTTTTCTGTCATGAAATTTTGCAACTCTTCTGATTTTGTTGCATAATTTTCAAGTATTTACTTGAAGTCCTATGACGGCGGGTCTGAGGGGAGATTTAAAACACACTGCCAACACTGGTAGACTCCAGAGTTTCCCGTTAATTACCTACATTGTGGCGGCCCGCCACAGTCTGATTTGTCCCACGGCATTTTAATGAACCAAAATATTTTAAAACCTCTCCAGTGTTTCCAGAATATGGACTTTACTTGGGCGAACCATCCAGGTTTATTAATGGCCACCAAAGGATATTTGGCATTTTCTTTTATCATTCTTACAGAAAATTGCCATCTGTGATTGATTCGTGGACGTTCTCCCCTCTCTACTAACAAACTGCGCAGAACAACAGAGAGAGTTGTCTGGTATTACGTCAGAGGACATGGACAACAGTGGATATTCTATAAGCCCCTTATAGAATAGGACAGAATCTAATTATGCAGCAAACTCTGAGATTCTAGGGGTAGCCAGGAAAAACAATTTCAGAAAAAATAATTCCATTAAAGTTGTGTTTTATTAAAAGGAAAGATGATGATGCTGTTTGTCTGAACGCAGCTCAGGATCTATTCTATACAGTAAACCCCTCCCCCTTGTACTTTCTCCTTCTGTCTGCATTTTTTTAATCATTAAAATTTACCAAAAGACAAACCAAAATTAAAAGCTAGAGCTAGAAACTTTAATCCCACTGATGATGTTTATCTCTTAAGAAGTTACAGAGACGATTGAGTCATCTCTGCAAAAGCCATCTGCTCCAAACTGCTGTCGGTGCCACTCACACGGAATCGCCAAACGCACCAGCACAACCGCTTCAACGCTACATAACAGTGTTGGGTGACACGAGGACATTCAACATGAAATTATATAAACTCATCTTCTGTCACAGACACTTTCCATACTGTGCTTTCTATCCCTTTAAAGTCTCTTGGTGTTTCAGGCAGTTGAGTGTAATGGAGCGAATTAATGAACAGGACGATTTTATGACAATATCATGTTTTCATGTGATTTTAACATCATGTGATGTTTTTTTTTTTTTTATTCCTCTCTGGTAATTTTATAAAACAACAGTTTCTTAATTGATTTTCTTGAAAAGTTAGTCTATCACAATGTACAAAATTCTTGTGCGCACAAGGATGTACACATCACATGCATAACATAGTGTCCTCCTCTCTTTCTCTCTCTCTCACACACACATAAAAAAGTAGAGCTGAAGCAAATCCAGCTTGCATCCTGCAGTGAGGCAGCAGACGCAGGCTGAGTCGCCTGTCTACTGAATGAACACAAAAAGGCTGCACACACTTTACATTGTCACGCAAGCCCAGCGAACCTCACAATTACTGTTCGCATGTGCGTGTGTGCCTGTGTGTAAAATAGAGAACTCTGTATGAGTCAGAGACAGAGTCACGGACATCTGTGAGTGTGTGTGTGTATGTGCGTGTGTGTGTGTGTGTGTATGGGTGTGTGTGTGTTTGTAAGACAGGAGCTATGTGTGGAAGGGTGATACCACATTGGCGTGAATGGGTTTTTTCATTCATCCACATAAGATGAGCGGATGGCGTCTCATGAAAGAACCAGAAACATCCAGGTCAGTTTAATGAAAATTCATAGATAAAAAGATGAAATTAACCTGGTATGCGACAAACCGATCCCAAGTTTACTTCTGTATTCTATCCTAAATCAGACCTGGGGCCTGTGCTACCAAGCAAGTTCAACTTATCCAGGATATCTTGTCATTATCTGGCTTCATTGACTCACTTATATCACACTAAAGGTCAATTTATGCTTCTGCATCAAACCTACGCCCTAGTCTGACATTAACCTCCCAAAAAATTTCACTACATGTCGTGGTGATGGAGACCACCAGAACTGTGATTGGTTGGCTTGGTAGCATCACATATCTGGCTTCTCCTTCTTCGTCGCCGTACAGATTGTCTCCTCTGACATTTTCCTTCACTTCAGTGTCGCAGTAAATTCAGGAAGAACAACCGCTGTTCGACATCTATCAGCTCCGACTCCATTGAGATCCGCTCAGTTTCAGTCAGCGTCGTTTTCGAAGTGATGGCGACAAACTGTCGGAAAACGACGATAAAGAAACTTGACACAGTGACATGTAAACGCTGCTGCAAACTAGTGGTTTGGAGGTGTAATTGAAGAGTGACACCAACGCAGAAGTATAAATGCTCACAATGGCGTAGGTTCAATGCAGAAGCATAAATCAGCCTTAAGTGGTAACACGACTGTGGTTATCAACCCGGTGAGTCAAATCAGATTTTCCTGTGCAGGTTCACATAAAAGTTGTTTGCAGGACCAATCACAAACATGGACCAATCAACAGGCAGCACGGTATTTTACAAACTATAATATCAGACAAATATGACTAAGTTAAACACATAATCCAGGATAAAAGCAACAGTTGCCTCTGCTAAATGCAGGAAGGACAGCTGGCAAAAAAAAGGCTGACTGCATGAATGTGTCAGTTAATAGGCTTATAATATAACTTCCCCATCATTAGGGCATAAGGAGGTCTGACTATAATTACATTTGTATATTCTATTAAATTAATGTGTTGCTCAAATGTCTTTTTTTGGTGATTATATGACAATTTTAGTGTTATTTGACAGTGTCAAAAATATAAATAAAAACATAACTGAAAGCAGTAAGTAGGTCTAATTTCATATCTTAGAGGTAAAACGAATACAAGGCTTTAGTGCTTCAATCAGTCTCTGATTTAGAACGATATCAGTGTTCAAAAGCATGATGAAATGGTTCTCACAGTACTTGCGCCCGACAGAAAAAAATTAAACTAAGTAGACAGGAGAGGGGCCTCCCACACAGGGGTACATTCCCACTGAGGAGCTGTCCCCTTTAATAATGAGAGTCAAATGAGGTCAAACCGGACTAAGGGTTGATAAAATTCCTCTATTCTTAGATGTCTAAAATCCTTCCAAAATCCCATTTAATGTACTTGTGATTTTCATGGTGTTTCGCTGATATACTAGAGATACATTTCCACACAACACAAGGGAGGTTACATGAAAAACAAAATGTCTCATTTTGTGTACTTCTATTTTGAGTCCATAAGTGCATTCACACCGAGTCATGGCATCATGCAGTGCACTGAGTGCCTGGATGTTGTACTCATAACGGAAAAAGCTAAGTATGAAACGCTGGACACTTCTCACCCCCAATAGGTGCCATCTTGGCTACTGGGGGAAGGGAAGGGCCACTAACCTATTTTCAAACTTGTGAAAATGGTGGCTGAGGGAGCGGCAGCTGTTTCGATGGTTGGAACGTTGAACAATGGGCTACGTAGATCACGACATAAAGAATACATAAATCAACATACAGACATGTTTTCAGTCAGAAGGAGACAGCTACGTCATCAGTGCTGATGGCTACAACATGGATGTGTACTAACATAAGTACCCAAATGAGACGGACTGACAGTTTCAACCGTTTCAACCAGTTTGGTGGTTGCTGAATGTAGCAGCTTTTCCAACTACTCCAATGAATTTATTTCAACCAGGGAACTAGGACTTTTTTAGTCTATTGGGAAGACATGTTAATGTAATAACCTGGTAACATTGAATGGTGATTAAATACCCATCCAATGATGTCTGGTGATTACAGCACTTAACCGTCCAGCACTTGTTCACACTCACACACAGGGGACTGTAGCTTGAGAAACATGTGGCAAACTAACTAGTAATGTTGGATTATAATTAAACTGTTTTTCCCATTTAAACTGCTATAATTGATCATTTTTATATTTACATTAAATCCATGTATAGTAAAAGCGGTCACTGATCGTACCTACACCCGCTAAAAATCAACTCTGCAGCCAAAAGAAGCTTCTACCTCATTTTACATCCCTTATGTAAATGATTGGCTGATGGAGAAAATCAAGCATCTAGAAGCCACAAACTGAGATACTTTGATAGTAATTGGTAGAAAATGAACCAGAGCTAAAAGGAAATATCGGACCAGAAACACACCTCCAGTCTGCATATTGTTCTGTGTCTCATCATCTTATTATTGGTTAATTGTTTAGCACAACTACTTACTAAGCCAATAATATTGAAGGGCTGTGCATCGGTAAATTGCTTTTCTCTTTTTTCCCGTGTCCTAAACACCAAAAACAACTTTAAACTTGGAGGTTAAATGCATCTGCAAGAAATCTTCTACGGTATGTAAAATAAATCCCACATGCAGCCACATATTTGTTGCTACTTACTGAACACAACCACCAGGATTACTTTGGCTTTATTTTTAGTTCCAGCAATCATAGCAAAAGGAGCTGTAGTGGTTCACTGCTCTCGAGAACTATGAACTTTACATGACCTGCTGTTTTGACATCTATCTTTTGTCTATCTACAGCAAATATATAGTAAACACACAAACGAAACGGAACAACACACACACACAGAAACACACACAGAGACACACACACACAAACAAATACACAGACACACACAGACACACACACACTGTACTGTAGACTACAGGGTAGAATATAAGATGTACTTGTGCAGGATAGTGTTGTGGGAGAATGAGTCTTAAAAACCAGTGAAACCACACTACAACTTTGAACTAGATGAGGATGTTGTGATCCTGGTTTTTGAGACATTGATGATTCAACCTGTTTGTTGTCACAGCAGCTGGTTATAATCCTGGGTTTTCCATCTAGAAGTGGGATCAGACTATTTTCTGGTGTTTTCGTTACTGAAGTCGAACTGCCAGTTAAGTGTTTCAAGAATAAATTATGTCCAATAAAGACAGGTAAAGATATAAAAATAATAATGGCATTTATTACTTAATAAAGTGATACTGCTATGTCTGAGATGAAAAACTATTCTTTGCTTGAGGGAAGAGCCCAGATAGCGATCGGCACCTATGACCCTGGTGGGGATTCAGTATCTAAATGGACTGTACTTCTAGTCTTTTTGACCACTCAAAGCGCTTTTACACTATTGTCGCATTCACCCATTCACACACACATTCAAAAGGCGCTTTTTTTCTACACATTATTGCACATTTACACATCTATACACTTTCCGACACCAATGATACACATCGGGGGTAATTTGCGTTCAGTATTTTGCCCTTCGACACGCCTTCTGGAGGAGCTGGAGATCCGCTCTGCCACCTGAGCTGCCTAAAATTACTACTGTCCAGCACTGTCTGAGGCATTGGCACCAACTTATTTTTTTTTGGGGGGGGGGTACCACACATTTGAAAAAGTAGTATTAAGTGCATGAAATCTAAAAACTCAGAAGCTGTCTTTTGAGAGACAGTGTCCATTGGGGCTGAAGACTACAAGTGTGAAATTTGAGGAGATCGGGTGTGGAGTTTATACAGACTCAGGCAGAGCAGACCTCTGTGGGCTTCTCCTCATATCTGCCTGAGGCTGCAGAGCCAAGGCTACTTTAGCATTAGCTGGAAGCACAGGTGGTCAAACTGCACTGTGGGTAATGCAGGCGCCAGGTGTTGACAAGGGGGGAAGAACGAGCGGAATAAAAATGTGTATCTCTAATTCTGCCCATCGATTTCGATCCCTTTTAAAAAAAAAAAAAAGTCTATCATGAGTCTGACACATTATGGGAGTGCAAAGCTAAATCAGTGGATCACTCTTCACTCTTCACTTTCTTTTCCAGTACTTTCAAGAATCTAGCAGGTTACTACTGTATTTAATCCTGTTACACCCAGCATATGACAGATGAGGTTACCTTGCGGGGGGGGGTTAAAAAGTTAAGGAGTGGATCAGCCTCCGAAATGATGCATGTATTAATCTCTGGAGAAGCAGCTGGCGGTGATAAGATGGATAAACACAACTAAGAACATTTAAACACACCTACACCACATAATCTACACATAAAAGCACTTACAACAGCACTCGTGGTAAGATGCTCCCAACTCTCGGTAAGTCCTGAACATACAAATTCACTCACACACAGACACACACACACACTCCACAGCCATTACTGCCAGATAGGCCAGCCCCTAATCAGGTCAATGGAGATGTCCACCAGTCCATCAACTGGAATTAGACAGGAAGAGGGAGGGAGGGAGGGACAGTGGGAGAATGGTAAGGAGGGACTTATGATGGGTTCAGAGAGAGAGACAGAGACAGAGAGAGTGAGTGAGAGAGAGAAGAGATGGCAGAACGAAAGGAAGTGACAGAGCGAGGGTCCGAGGAGAGCCGAAGAGGGGGGGGTAACGCGCGACGTGATGAATGAAGAACACTGCAATGAAAGATTTAAATGGGGAGTCTATAATTTATGGTAATTGATGTTAATTCTGACCCCGTCTAGCGGGCCACTCTCCTACACACTCCCGCCTCATTCTCCTACACATGCACGCCACTGCAGTGACTCCAACCACCGCCACTTGGACAGGAAACATGCCTAACTTGGTTGGGATATAAAGAATAGTGATGCTGTCGATCAGTGTTTCCAACTTGGTGCTTTATTTTATATATTCTAAAGTAAAATCATCATCATCATCATCAAGTTTACCGAGGACAGCTTTTTCTTATTCAGTTCAAATATAAAGTTCAGGTGTGTTTGTTGCTGAAAACAGGGGTGGTCAAAGCCTGCAAACAGTATGAGAGCATTCAATTCTCAAGAGCCTCATTCTCAGTTTTAGACTAGTTGAAAACTGAGAAAACTGAGGAAGTTTTACATAGAAAAAGTTGGTTTATTTCTTTTTTTTCCCATCCCACAGAGCACAAGGGGCCAAAATGCTGCTTAGATTATTTGGAGTTAACATGTGCACTGAAAAAGCACAGAATAACATGTGCTCACAGCCTGAGGGGTTATAAAGAGGGGTTATATCTAAAACCGTGCACAGAGACCAGCACTGCAGGTTCAACTTGTGTCAAACTCGCGCCGAGCAGGCTGTTTTCTCTCCACCGGACCTGCTGACACCTAGAAATGCCTCTCTCGAAGCATTCGCCAGTCCATTTTTCACCTACATATCCTGTTCCCGGCGGCCCCAGTCCACTAAGCAGAGCGGCCATTTCACATGAAGCTTTCACCATTAGCCTTGATGGTGCTGTAAACCCATCTGACCCACAGATTGTGAAAACCCGAAGGCTCCGGAGCAGCACATTGACCCCTGGCTTGTTCCTGGTCCCTCATCACCCTCAACCACTCAGTGAGGCCCATTACCAGCCCATTATAGTAATTCAATGAGATGTTGTCTGCATGGTAGCCTGCAGCTACAACACACACACACACACACACACACACACACACACGCACGCACACACACACACACACACACACACACACACACACACACACACACACACACACACAGATTCACACAAAAGCCCTTCCACACATGCATGTACTGAGTATAATCTGAAATTTACACATGGAAAGTGGAAAAAACTCTACATACAACATTATATGATGGTTAGATGCATAAGTTAACTTCCCCAGATGAAATGCAGCTTCAGTCAAGACAAAACACTATGAATATTGTCAAATCGTTACTTTACACATCCACCGAACACACAGTCAATGAGTCAATAACTATGAGGACAGACAAATAAAAACTATAAAATGGATTTATGCTTCTGCATTGAGTCTATACAAGTGTCCTATGCCTTCATGAGCATTTCTACGCCTAAGCTGTTGTCGCTCTGCAATTCCATCATCAAAAAGCTAGTTGGCGTTGACGTTTATATGTCTCCGTGTCAAGTTTCTTTGCTGCTGTTTTCCACCAGTCTTTCTGAGCAAACATCGAAACAACAGGGACTGAAACCGAGCGGATCTCGATGGCGTTGGAGCTGACAGATGTTGACCAGCAGTTAATTTCCCTGAATTTACTGCTGTGCAGAATCGAAAGAATATGTCAGACGAGACAGTCTGTAAAATGGTGGCGAAGAAGAAGAAGAGAGCAGATATGCGATGCTACCAAGCCGACCGATCACAACCCTTCTAGTCTGTGTCGCCGTGATGCGTAGTTACATTTTTTTGGCAGACGTCAGGCTATGGCAAAGGTTTGACACCAAAACATAAATTGGCCTTTAAGAGAAAACTAAATACTAAAAAAATTAAATATCTTCCATCTGCTGGCTTTATACCTTAAACTCATTATGAATTTTCACTGACATTAATCACTTTGAAGCAGTTGATTAAAAAACTGTTACATGTTGAAGCTGGAATCGCTATGAAATATGAAATAGTAGCTGATGATTGCCCCACATTAACTAATTGTGAAAATATACTTTGAGCATTTGATTGCCTGTGTGTGCGCCTCCAGCTGGACAGACTCTACCCCCCCCCACACACACACACACACACATACAACCCTGCAAGATATAATTGGGCCAATATCACGAAACGACAGGTCTTTGCATTTCATTGAATAAAAAAAAAGGTTATACCCTACAGGTTCGGTCCCAGCATTATTAGAAACGGGCATCATTATCATAGATTATTAATATTATAGGCTTCGGTACTTGCATTAGTTAACTGTATATATTAGCCTATAAAACAAAATGAAAGCCAGTATTAAGGCTCAAAAAGAAAACAGTTTGTATATATATATATATATATATATATATATATACATGGAAACAAAAAAAAAACAGCAGAGCTTCATGTTTTCCCACAAAATCAAAGCCAATATTTATCTTTTGTTCTGTGCCACGAAATCAGTGAAATATGCTGCTGTTTCTTTTGATTTCATCAGCAGCATCTCCAAGGTCCAATTCTGTCTTTCGTACACACACACACACACACACACACACACACACACACACACACACACACACACACAGTGAGGCATAAATTCGGCCTAACAAAACCCATGGTCAAGCATGCATTCAACACTGCATCCAATTTATGTGACTGAATGAGCAGGCAGTGGGGTGAATAAGCTTTAATAGGTTAAGGGGGACGTGTAAAGAGCTCAGAGCCTGGGAGGTTTACAGCATTACACACACTGACTGCTTATAGCGTGTCCTCATGCTCTCGCACGAGGGGGGGGTCTTCATACAAAGTCTCATTTAAAAATCTCATTAAAAAAAAGAAAAAAGAATAAACCAATGGGATGTCAGTTAGGCAAAGAAAAGGCACTTTCATCTGAATCATCGTTTGGTCATACGCCGTTGAATAATATATGGCGGGTGTGACTGGAAGCGCTGTAGTATTACAGTGAACAAAAAGCTTATTTTTCATTTTAATTTGACATTTAAGTACAGCCTGCAGGTTGACTAAATTAAATGGTCTCACAAACTGGGTTTCAGAGACACATACAGTGGCGTCTAAAAGTCTGAGACCACTTTCCCGCAGGCAGGTGGTCTCAGAATTTTGACCCTCGAGGTCTTCTGGTGGTTTTTTTGTTTTTTTTAATTCATAAAGCTGACACCTCATTGTAGCAGCACATAAAATGCAGATACCATCATATCATAATACTAAAGGGATCTGAGATTGGTTTGTGAACTGGTTTTGGAGCTACCAATTACACCGTTTACTTTTTCTTAAGTGATGGGCCCGGATTCAGAGAAAAGCTGAGGTGAGCCAAAGAATTCAGGGGCCAATAAACCCCCGAGCACAGATGGTAAAAATGGGCTGAACTTCCATGATTTCATTCTGTTTGTCTGGAAAGTGTTTTCCAGGGAAAAGTCCTCAACAATGAAACACTTGTCAGTTTCTCCTTCTACTAACAAACAACTCAGTGTTTTAGCTCCTTATCTGACCCTGTTCATAGTGTTTTCAGGGTCAAGACAAGAACCAGCATGAAAAATCACCAAATACACAGGGATCAGAAACTTAATGAAAAAGAAGCAAAAAAAGAGAGCTGCATTCAAATCCTATCAAATCAGCAGGTGCACTTCTCTCCTGTTTCAAAAAACGTTAATAAAAGTTGATCTGGAATAAAACAAATTATAGTGAACCTTCCCTCTCGCATTAAGGGCCAAGAGAAAAAAATGGCTTGGTTCTCAGAACTGATGATAATTGAGAGCGACGCAAAACTCAACCTCAATCTGATAAGGACAGAATAAAATGTGCAGACGAGGAAACCTGAGCTTGATGGATGGACCGGGGGAACGATGTCACATCTATAAATAGCATTTCTATGTGAAATATTTATTAGGCTAAGTGAGAGATGGATGGATGGATGGATGGATGGAGGGGGGATGCAAGAGCTTTACAGTCCGAGAAAAATACAGACAGGTGTTAGAATGAAATCTGAGGAGGATTTGGGAAAAATAGGAAAGACGGAGAGTGAGATAGAGGCTAAGAAATGAGGGAAAACAGACAGATAATTGGACCACAGCGTCTGCCCCCCCAGCCTGCAGTGTCACCCACCATTTGTGTCCTCTCCCATGCAGAGAGAGGGATCGAGACTCAGGGCTAAACACAGTCAAACAAAAACATACAGGTAATCTTTCCCTCCGCAACACAGGGGTCAGTACAAACAAAGAATAAATGAGGAGGTGCCCTGGCACCTGAATAAGTGATCGTTTTTGGGGGGGTTTCTCACCTTGGGGAGTGCGCTCATTAAAACGTAGCTCCGGCTTTGTGTGCGGAGACAATGTCAGGCGTGAGTCACAGTGGAGTAGCTGGTGGGCAGCGAACCAAAATGTAACGTACAGTAGGCGGCAGGTCGCGGATCATCTGTCCGGGAGGAACACCGCGTGAGCTAAATAGAATAACTAATAAACTAACATTTGTATTGACATTTTGATTTTGATTTTTTTCCTTTCTGAGCTCACGTTGGTGATTTATTTCTCATTTTAAAGACAAACAGCCTTTCTGTGCTGGGTGAAACTTTTTTTTTTGTTAGTTTTTTTTTTTTTTACTTTGCCCTCCCACCATCTTTCATGGAGCCACATGTGGGACGTTGGCCCGATGAAGCGTGAGGTACTTTTTAAAACAGAACGGATAATGAAACATCTGTCTCAGTTCTAGAAAACCTGACTGCAAGCACAATCAGCTACAAGCGTAATTTTACAACTGTCATTACGGTTTCAGTCAAAATAACAAATGGAGAATTATCGGTAGGTTTTATGGGAAAATAAGATTGTTTTTTTTGGGGGGGGGGCTGAATCTTGCCAAAACACGCTTAAAGTAAGATTAAAATAAAAAATAAAAAAAACCTTTTTCCCGCTTGCTTTCTTAAATATATTTTTAAACCATCTGTTTCTGTTGTGTGTCAGAAAATAATCAACAATTAAATTAAACTTGGCCTGGATAAACCACAGGTGGGTTAACTAAACGGCAAGCAGTGAACTGTCTTAAGCTAAAGTCAATAAATCTGAAGGGAAGAATTTGTCGACATCTTGAAAAAGTGTAACGCTGGCGAACAGAATCTGGAACAGCTACAGGACCGCAGACCTATTGAGCCAGCAGACCTTTTTTTAAAGCACTAATCAATGACAGCAGAGACAGACAGGCTGGCCTTGCATTTCAGGAAACTGAGGTGGCTCAGAAACGCCTGCAACAGCTGACAGTCCTTTCTATTCTGATCACAGGAAAGAAACACGGGGGGGGGGTTGAGAGAGAGCGAGGGAGTGAGTGGTAAGAAAATTAGTGGGAGGAGAAAGAGGAGAGAAAGATACAAGACGGGAAGAAACCGGAAAAGGAGAAATAATGAGGATGTAATTTGTTTGTCACAGTAACAGACAAGCATGTTAAAGTTGGTTTGAAACCACTTTTTTTGTTAAGCCTCATTAGGTCGACTCCTCTCAACTACATTAAAATCTAAATTCGGAAGAAAAAAAAAAATCAATGTCCAGTCAACATCTCAGTTGCTATTTAAAAAACACGGTTCATGTTAAGTTTTGGAATTTTTGGCCAGGAGAGCAGCAAGTTGTAGCATCATACAAGTAAAGCAAAAGCAGGACTAAATCTAGTCATCAGAAAGGTTCAGAAAAAGTCACAAATTTATGAAATGTGCTCTCGATAGGCAGGAGTTCAAAATGAGACAGAGCCACTGTGCGTTCCCTCACAATGATGGTTTCAAACCAAAATGTGTAGCCGTATCCTAAATGTGTAACCGTAGAAAGACGCTTTTACCTAACCCAGTCGTTCAGTTCAAAACACACGAGCAAAAACAACTTCTGGGTCATTTCAGGTCAAATCACAGAAGGCTTCCAGCTTCAGAGTTCATGTAAATAACGTCATCGCACCCAACAACTAGTGAGCAAAATCTCGGAGGAACATTATCTAAAATCTGTAGATATGACATGAAATTACCCAACAGTAATTTCCACTCAGTGTTTGGAAGCTACCCAGCCAGGGGCAGCGAGAGCCGAAGGGAAGCAGGATACTGACTGGACGGTTGCTAGTTTAAATTCCCAACTGGAAAAGCTGTGCCTGAACATAACCAAAATTTAGCCACATCATTAAACAGGTTTGCTTTCGCAACAGTGATTTGTGATGGTAACAAAAGTTGCAGACAAACGTTTTTTGCCTGTGGACAGTGACATCAGATCAGAAAAATCTTTTATTTGTTGCTCTGGAGAGATGACAAGCACATAGTGATGATATTTACTGCTGGCAACAAACATTCCTGTGGGGAGTCATCGACAGGCTCCACCTTCTATCCCAACGCATGCTGAGACTGAGTAAATCACCAGTCCGTTACAAATTAGTTTGATATTAGACGATTCACTGATGCAGTGTTTCAACTTTGTGTCCAACAGAGTTTTAATTTTTTATCAAATCAGCGGAGTAACTGGTTATAATTTAATATTTGTTCCACGTGTCTAAGTTTTTTAAGGTCCATGTGTGTGCGCGTGTGTCGTCGGTGTGAGGTGCTGATCCAGGCTGTTTGTAAATCCTCCTCTCCCCTCTGGATGGAGGCTGAGAAGTTGGGCCGTTGTTATGGCGATAGTGGAACCGGCCTTGCCAGGGTGTCTGCGGAAACCGAGCGTAACCATAACAACGATGGAACTCTCCTCTAAAGCGCCGTTGTGTTTTAGGACCCTCGAGATGCGCACAAACACTCACACACTCATACACACACACATGCAAAACACTCAAACACTCATACACTCACACACACGCACACATACGCCCACTGGCTGGCTGCCAGCTAAAGATGCAGCCCACATCCAAACCAGAACTCAACTCGCTGAAACAAACAGAGAAACTTTACCCTGAGCCATGTTCCACATATTAAAACTTTATGATTTTCATTCTCTTTCACACTTGCACTTTTTTTTTTTTTTTTTTTAATCTTACTCTCCTAGTTTAAAAGATCATTCCTCTTCTTTATGCGTATAAACTAGATCTAAAGTCTCTCTTTAGACCACCCCCCCCAAAAAAAAAACAGAACTTCTGGGGGCGAGGGAGGAAGCAGATTAGAGAGAAAGAGAGAGAGAGAGAGAGAGAGAGAGAGAGAGAGGGAGAGAGAGGGATCGTTATCCAATCACGTTCAAAGCCATTTCCCTGCTGTAATTCCAGAAGAGAAGAAGAAAGTGAGTCACAAAAGGCGTGTAAACCTGTCACTGTTAGAGTTAGGGAACAAAAAACAGCTAGAAAAAAGCTGCTCTTCCCATCAGAAGGAAAAAAAAGGAAAAAAAACTTCATCCGTTGGATAAAATGTTTGTTTGGAATGGTTTGGGGTTTTTTGTGTTTTTGTTTGTGGATACTCAGAAATCATCATCTCTCTACAAAATCATAATGACAGCGCTGGTGTATCCCACTGTGACTGTGATGTAATTTTAAATGAAGGCCACTGGAATGATTTATAAAAGGACATTTCTATTTCAGAGACAGACACTGAAATTTGGGGGGGGGGGTGCAGAGATAGATGTTATCAGAAGATTGTGAGGTTCCAGATGTGGGCAAATAAAAACAGGAAGAGTTAAGATGGAAGCAGACTGAGATACAGAGGCGAAAAAGGCAGAGAGGCAGCGTGACAGGGAGAGAGATTAGAGTCTTGAGTCTAAAGAGAATCTGAGAGGGGAGTTAAAAAAAAGCCTCTCCCAGAGTCCGCAGGCGGGGGGGGGGTCCTGATCTCAAAGCCTCGGACTCAGCACGCATGGCCTGGGCCGACTCACACACTAGTGGAGGGTGTCAGGATGGGGGGGTGGCTCTCAGCTTTACTAAGACACTGACAGGGAAAAAAATAGCAATCCAGGAGTAAAATAAAACAAATACGCCACACACACAAATACATATGAAAGTACACAAATAATTGGACACATGCCCACTTAGATGAAGAGAGACTATTTCGATAATCACGATTATTTAGGATTTTAAGTGATATGTATAAATAACGTACTGCTTATGATGGAACAATGCAGTTGAGGGACTGTCATGCTTCACTAAGGGGCAGGAGGCTCTGAATGATTCTTGTCTGTGCTCTTTGCCTCTGGTTTCTTTCGATGTTCCTGCTGTTCAATGCAGCCCTAGTCTCTAAACCCCCCCCCCCCCCCCCGACATCTGAGAGGTCCGAAGACGGCGTCATGACTCGATGTCAGAGGAGGAGGAAAAGAGGAGGCGAGGACGGAGCGAGGAATCCTCCCCTCTCCACCGAAGTCGGGCGATTGGCTGGGTGTGTTTCAGCACCGCAGACAGTGGCCAGCAGCGCTCTGGCATCACAGTTTAAATCTCTAAGCCTCCTCGCATCACGTTTTCTTAGAAACACAACTGGAGGAAATAATGGCAAAATATAGTCTCTAGTCTTTTCACAGTACCCCCCCCACCCTTTTGCTGGAGAGCTACACTTGTTATTGTTAGTGTTAACAAGATGTATCGCCCTCCCGCTGGCACCACCTCTCAATGTTTACCAAAGTAAGACCAGCACAACTTTCAGGTTCAGGATGGGGGGGGGGCGTTATTTTTTCCTTCCACTGATGCTACTGCGTTTTGTGTACATGTTTCCCAGTGAACCATCAGCCGGCCTTTAAGTGCCAGTTTTTCCCAGGTGAATAATTCATAATGTCTATTTCTCTGTGCGTGTGGCCAATCATGTGTTTGCATACATGTGCTCTAAATGTGGCTCCTCTAGCGCTGCCCATGGTGAAAATTGCCTACACAGAGAATAAAACATGAAGCGGCTCAGTCAGCCGTGGCTGACGTGAGCTTTCACATCAGCACATGGTTTTAGCCCGTGAAACTGCCCGCAGGATCTCGGGGGCTGTCTTGAATTCTCCTTGGGTCTTTATTCATGTTGGGGTTTTTTTCCAAATTAGATCATATCTTAATATGAATTTTCAACCCAGTCGCCCCCATAAAGACACTGTGTCACACTTTTAATAAAAGTGTCAGTTGCTGAACAGACAGCTAATAATTAGTGTGAAACTAGTGTACAAGGTTGAACCCAGATAAATGAGAGCAGGCTAAAGTTCAGGTTAGTTGGTTTCACTTTTGTAACAATCACAAACTGGTGATGTGTTTTCAAGCATTGTGTCCTCTGTTGTCACAGTGTTGTTGTTTCTTGAGTTTTTTCTTGCATCTTACAAACTCACACACATACACGAATTAACACACTTCACTGAGGCCCACTGCCATATACTGAGTGTGTGTCTGTTGGGGATCTGTGGCGATGACTTAACCTGATGTCCAGTTGGGGTAAACACAACAACATCACATCTCGTCATCAGCTCAGCGTTTGTCGGTCTGTTTACTTCGCCCTTCTCCTCCTGTCTCACCTTTTTCAGGCTGCTTCTTGTGACAGACATGCTCCTACCCTACAAACACGGTAATGCAATGCAACAAGTCCTTGTCATCATGAATCTCAGATAGGACGTTAGAGGACCCTCGCTCTCACTGTCCTGATAAAGACGTCATTAACCTTGTGTCATTTGCTGACCCGTCCCTCCACCCCAACCTCGTCCCTCTTTGTACGATGCCACCTGACTTCCTCCTTGGCTTCCGTCATAACCACCACAGCCCCCAGTGGTCACCCAACGATTAAGCTGAACTATGGGTCGTAATAAGCTGCTGGGGGGGGGGTTGCATTATGTTTTTTCATCAGGGACCTTCTTCTCTTTCCAGATCCATGGAAATTCAGCAGTGACCCAAATCCTCTCATCGTGGACTTGTTTTATTCATCGCATTTACATTTTATTTTATTGTAGCACACCACAACTGTCAGCGGTTACTGCTGGGAAGGTCTGACCTGGTTCGGTTCCAGTAGTCTGGGGAAGGACGCTGGATCCCCTCCCAATCAGATGCCCTTCTCCTCTGAGAATAGCCTTTATTTTAAAGAAGCTGTATGATTAAAGCAAAATCTGGGTCAGTGTGGACTCAACGCAGTCTCACAGGAACGAGGTGGCATGTTGCTGAACGCCACCATGTGATTGTTTTACATTCTCAAAGCTCAAATCCAGTACAGCTTACAGTGACCACGCAGGTGGCAGTTCGCCTTCCTGGCCGAGGGTGCATCAGTTGAACTAATGGCTGCACATAGATCAACATGTAAAGAATGCTCATTTAATATAGAAAGTATTGATATTTCAGTGAGATATTTAAAATAAATGCCATCTAAATGTAAAGCCACATTTCTTTGAAAAATATATTTGCTCATATTTCCAAGGGTAACCGCATGTTCATGGTGTACGTGTCCTGTCGGTTATGTGATCTGTTAATGTTATTATCAATATGTCCGTGTGTCTAAGCCAGTTAGCCCTGTGCTAGCCTGGCTACCTGTCCGGGCTGTTCCCTTTGCTCGTGACCAATGTTTTAATAGGCCTAATGCCCCCATGAGACCTAATGAGGATATGTGTGGAGAGAATGGAAGGATCCGTTGATCTGAAGAGAAAGTGCGGAAACGAACGGAGAAGCCTCCTGCCTTAGGGCTGGTTGATTCATTCTAATGGCTCTAATTTCATTTTAATGGCGACGTTACAGCACAGAACCGTAAAAATTGTGCCCCAACGGTATCTGTGACACTCACTGAGGAAAAAGAGGGAGAAAGAGAGAGGAATGCCTGCTTCCCACGTCACTAGGGGGGGTCAGAGAATGACTATATAATACAACATATAAAACCTCAAAAAAAAGGACTAAATTAGCAAAGAGAATCTGTGTGATGTGTGCATGTTAACTCATTGCTTTGAGATGTGATTAAAAGGCCAAGCTAGCACCCAGAGGAAAAAGGGGGGGGGTGGAGGAGTGAAGGAGCGGAGGGGTGGGAATAGAATCAGCTTGATTTGCTGTCAGTTTTCCATAGGCGATGTGGATATTTCAGCGCGTACGACTCGAGAATTCTTCCCGCCTTAATCGTTCGCCAGTGGGAGAGTCATGGGAGAACGACGAGAGAATATAATTCCTCAGAGACGTCGCTTCTAATGTGTAAAGCTTGAGGCGGGAGCATCCGTAAGTTTAGGCAGAGACACTGAAATACAGCTCTGCTGTCTTTGAGGAAAAAAAATCAGCACGAAAAACACATCATCATAAGATTTTTTTCCTCCGGTTTTATCACAGTCATTGGGCCAAACAGGCTGATGATTTAAATGGTGGAAAACGACAAAAAGATTCATTATCCATCAACATAAGAGTTGCAAGATTTGGACGAGATGTGACAGTTGACAGATAAACCTGAACCAAAGACAGGAGAAATAAATAACAGGCCAGAGAAAGGTCATTAGAGAGTGTTTAAAGATGTCTGGCAGGTAGCTCCATCATCTGGTAGGAGCACCCCCCCACCCACCCACCCAATGCAAGGACACAACACTGACGGATGAGCTGGAGCAATGGCAGCAAAGTTTAAAAAAAAGAAAAAGAAAAAGCTGCTTCAGGATAAATAGGTCAGAAGAAGAAAAGTGAAAACTGACCAGGAATTTAATAAAAAAGACAAAAAAAACAGAAAAAGTGCAGAGCTTGACAAACAGGGGCGACCGCCACATGTCTGTCACTTTCACTCTGACCCAGTTCTACCTCCTGTACGCCTGGTGTAGGTGTGAGGGATGTGCTGTGGCATGTGTGTGTCAGACAGAGTGTTAAAGCGGCCCTGTCCACCGTGCGTCTGCATCGTGTGCGTCAGTTTTGTCAGGTAGAGTGCGCCTCTCAGAGTTAGTGTGACAGCCCACTGTGTGTGTTTTGTGTGTATTATTTTCCACCGTGGAAAATATTTTCGGTCTCACAAGTTTGTCTGGTTGAATATCTCAAACACCTTTCAACTGTTTTACTTTGCATTTGTTGAGCTTTGGTGAAGTAACAAGGCTCGGTTTTGAACGTTGTTGCATTTTGCCTTAATTTACAAATTTACATACCATATTCAAATGAAAAAGAATTCATGTTTTATTATTATTGTATTGCTAATAAAAAACTCCCCCTTTAGCAGGTGCAATTCATAAAGAGTGTCTCTTGGACAAGTATTCATCTGTCTGTCTGTTTTTCTCTCTGTCTGTCTATCTTTCTCTGTCGCTGTCTGTCTGTCTGTCTGTCTGTCTTGCTGTCTCTGTATCTCTGTCTGTCTCTATATCTATCTATCTGCCTCTGTATCTATCTGTCCGTCCGTCTGTCTCCCTCCCGCGTTATCCACGAGTGTGAGAACTAAGCGCAGTGCTGTGCAGCCCTGGGGGGAGGCGAAGCCGCATTCAGGCGCCTCTATGGGTGCCACAAAGCTGCATTCATCCGACTGAATAGCTGTTTTCTGCGAGCAGGCTCCAGTCATCCCAACTCCATTGGAACGCCTCTATGAGTTACCACTCTCCCCGCCTTGGTATGCAAAGCCTCATCCGACAGAAAACACAAATGGTCGGATTAACAAAGGACACAAAACGCACTTACATGAAAACATTGAGGGTATACGTGACTCTCCAGTTTCAAAGGACAGGGGCTTTTCGAGGATTTCTGGACCCTGAATTCTTCTTTTTTTTTAATAAATGGAAGATTAGGGATTTCCTGTTTTCTTTGCACCTTCTCTGTCATTACTTGACTTTAATATGACGTGAAGTTGGATGAATGTTTGGGAACATGATGATGCCACAGAACAAATGTTACACAGTGAGGGTCTTAATGTAAAAATCCCTCTTAAGATAATTTCAACATATCAAATGTCACACATTTTTTTATGTTTGATGAAAAATACAAGTTGTTTTGTGACAGAATATTGTGCTTTTTCATTGCGCTCATTTTAGACCTGCTTTCTCGCCTCCCACTTAAGGTACTGGGGTTCTATTTATCTCTAAAATGTTTTGGGGGATCTTCAGAAGAAACTAAGGAACCCTAGGCCACATGGGCTAGGGTTCCTTAGTTTATACAAATATGTTGTATAAAACTTAAAATATTACATGTTATCATACCATGTGGGTGTCTGTTAGTATATGGCCTCTAGCTCTGACTAGAATCATAATGTTATAGAGCTGATTGCGACAAGTCACCCTGCAGAGTGAAGGGCTGTGAAGTGCCTGATGCTCCACACGAACACCTACTGTTTGGTGTGACACGGACCATGAAGGACAATACTTATGGCAGAATCGTCCTCTGATGCATGTGCACTGTGACCCCTGGTGAGCCGTGATGCAATTCTGATGTTAAAAGGAGTAAATGGAGGCACAACAGCTGGAGGCTACAGAATGTATAAGGGGCAAAAAACAAGCTCTCATTCACATTCAGGTAATGTTTCTTTCCAATTAACAGAGTGCTGGAGTCATGATTCCCCTCATTGACTTCCTGTCAGCAGAGTCCCCTCGCCTTCCCGCTGCAGACATCGGTGCTGGGTTCTGCCTGACCGGTTGCTTGGAAAAGTCCGGGCAGCTGTCAGTCGATACCCCTGACTATCGTGGGGATGTGGGGGTGGTGGATGGGGGGTGGGGTCTGGCACCATGTTTGAAAACCTTATGCTAATTTTGCTGGACTCTGTGAGTTGAGGTTGCTTTTCACACCGTGCCTCTGCTAAATAGGTGGTCTAAGACGCTTTTTAATTAAACACTTGTGGATAATAACAAGATAGAGTTTTAAAAACTCAAAATCTCACTGTTTTATAGAAGAAACAGCAGCATGAAATGGTCTTCTTACAGTGTTAACTCAACAAAGAAGTTGTGAAACTACTGGTGGGGGAGGAATTGTATAAATGGCTTCTGATGATGAAAGAGGCCCAGACGTAGACCACCATTTGTCTGAAGACCTGGACTGACCTGACACTGAGCAGGGTTTCCTGAGGAGCTCACTGAACGTGGCCTGGAGCAGTATCACACCGATAAAATCTGACTACAACAACACACAGGAACCGGCAGCTGGAGCTGGTGGCGGTGAACTTACACTTTCAGAATCTGATAACAGCAAGCTGATTGGCTGATTGTAGGAATGATCTGACAAGGAGGCAGCAGGGGGAAATGTTACAACTAGGGATGCACCAATCTCTAGTTTCTTTGTCAACATCATTATAAATTTCAGTGTCTCTGCCATCAGTTGATTAATTAAGCTGCAGTTAATCCCCGGCAGCATGTTACCAAACATACAGCGATTTGGAATTTGGGACGAGGACAGAGCTGGTATCACAGTCAGGATCAGCAGATGCCCTGAAACGAGTTAATCAGAACCAGCATCACGAGTGTGAACAAGAAAGGCAGTTTCTAAGACTGAACCTTTACAAAGCTTCACTAACAAGATCACAAAACAACACATCCAGAAAAAACCCTCCACAGATGCAACAAGCTGGTATTTCAGAAAATGTACAAATTACATTCAAAAATAAAAGAACAAGATGAAAGATACAGGTGGTGGAAGGCAGCCAGCAGTGTTAGAAAAATGGGCCTGTGAATGTGAGGCAGTGGCCGGCTCATAAGACCATGAGCAGTAATAGATACTGGGGAGCGGCGGGGGGGGGAGGGGGGGGGGGGTGGACAGAGAGACATAATAAAATCAACATCCCTCGATGTGACAAATAATTTATCTTGACATAGCCTATTATACATATGAAATGTGAGTGCACATACACACACACACACACACACACATACACACACACTTAAACTTCTATCTTTGTGAGGAAACTCAATGACATAATGCATTACCTAGCCCCTTACCCTCATTAACCTAAACGTGGTTCTAACCTGAACCCTAAAACCAGGTCTGAACCCTCAAACTCGAGTTAGATGTACAAGTATACATATTCAAAACACTACTGTTTTTTGGCCATTTTCTTGAAAACTTAATTGAAATGGAAATTATAGGAAGAGAAGATTCTGGAGAAGGAAAGGAATGGCTCATGATGCAAAGCCACAACATCATATGTCAGACATGGTGGAGCAGTGTTATGGCCTGGACATGATCAGCTGCCAATGGAACTGGGTCATAGGTGTTTATTGATGATGTGACTGGTGATAGAAGCAGCAGGATGAATTCTGAAGTTAACAGGGCTCAATTATCTGCTCAGATTCAGCCAAATGCTGCAGAACTGAGAGGACGTTGCATCACAGTACAGATGGAACATGAACCAAAAAATACTGTGCAGCAGCAAGCAACACAAGAGCTTCTCAAGGAAAAGAAATGGCATATTCTGTAATGGTAAAGTCGGTTACCTGACCACAACCCAGCTTAGTAGGCTTTTCACTTCCTGAAGACAAAACTGAGGGCAGAAAGACACACAAATAAGCAACAACTGAAGGCGGTTGCAGCGAAGACCTGACAAAGCAACTCAAGGGAGGAAACTCGGCGTTTGGTGACGTCCATGGCTCCAGACCTTAGGCAGTCATTGACTGTAAGGGATTTTCATCCAAATATTAAAAATAATCGGCATATTTATAATCATGTTGGTTTGTTCAATTACTTCTGAACCTCTGAAAATGAGGGACTAAAATTTTTTAATAAATTAAAAAAAAATGGCTGTAATTCTTAAACAGTTAATGTAAAATGTTTGTCAAACCCTTGAATTAAAGCTGAAAGTCTATACTTAGATCACATCTTGATTTTTTCATTTCAAATTTGCTGTGGTTGTGTACAGAGGAGAAATTACAAAAATTGTATTACTGTCCAAATACTTATGGAGCTAAGGGCCTTTCATGATTTTTACTGTCATACAGGTTCATGTATTAAATATCAGCATCTTATTCTACTGCATAGAAGCCCCTGAAGAAGCCTTTGTTTTTACACCGCTTAGATATATGGAGGACAGCCTTCTGTAATACTATATAACACTGAGACACCATCTGACAGGAGACATCAAGTACCACTGATCATTTTGTAAAAGCACACACATAGAGTCAGACTCAAAATTCTCACATAACAGATGACACAAAATAGCATAAACTACACAACACAAGGTCACTGGAGAGCCCAGTAGTACCACAGACACACACCTCAGGGCCCATGGGAGACAGTAACAGATTTTATGGGAATATTGTGGAGGCTGCATGAAGTGCTATAAACTCCCCACAGAGTTACACAGAGCCACAGCCCCCCCCCCCCCCCCCCCAACAGCATCACAGAGGTTTTCTGTTCTCCTCAGGATTTACATTGTGGTGCATAGGCAGCTGAATGACTCTCAGTGACAACATTCACTGTTATAAAATAGAACTCTGCAAACGTTAAATATCACCTATCGACCAGCTCTGCTCCATCTACTGCCTTTAGAATAAATAATAAACACATATCCAGCAGGAAAAAGCGCCAGTAGATTAATAAACATCACTGATCTACTCACCCACTCCTATTTTCTCGTCCTCCGTCGGCGTCCACATGATGTCCCGCTGCGCAGAGCAAAATCCCCCCAGAAAGTATAATCACCCGACGCGTCGCTTCATGGAGATCCTACGGAGATGTCACCAGAGAGGGAGAGAGACAGAGGATCAGCACCGGGGAGGAAAAGTTACTTCAGTGGTTGGGGATCAGGAGGAGGAGGAGGAGGGACATAAAAACGGGGCCAGGTGTGGAGGCTGTAAAGACTTAGGTCTGTTTATTTTTTTCAAGGATGAACTGAACATATGTTTCAGATCCCGTCGGGCTTGACGCATGGCGCACTGTATCTGTCCATCTCCGCCGGTAGCTGCCGCCTCATGCAAATAGGTTCTAAAGGTGCTACACAGGCGTCACGACATAGGAATCTAGTTTCTGTGGGTCTGGGTTTTATTATTTTTAAAAAGTACCGTGAGGTCGGCGCAAAAGGCTGCGAGTAGGTTCTACTGAGGGGAAAAAACCATCAGCCGCGTCCCGATCCCTGCGCTGCCGACAAAAATCCCCAAACCGCTGGGGTGATGGTAGGATGATTAGAAACAGGATGAAATCCCTGCTCCAGTTTAATGCCCGCGGCAGACTAACTACACCATTGGGGCAGTTGGGGCAGTAGCGATATCCCCACAGTCCAGGCTGGGAAATGATGAAAAAAAAAAAGAGGAAGAAATCACTATCGTGTTTTCCGTCAAGTTCAGCGCAGCCTCCCTCGCCTTTGCAGGAATCCTCCTCCTCCTCCTCCTCTTCCTCAGTCAGCACAGCTTCTTCTGGGCTCCCGCTATCTCCTCGCTCTCCCCGTATATGTGAACGCACGCATGTCACCTGCTGTCAAACTTGTGAGCGGGTGAGGAGGGGAAACGACACAGTCTCGCCTTGTGCTCGGTGTCGGTGCCGGGAAAGTGTTGCGCAGCGGCGGGGGAATCCTACATCAGTTATAAGAGGATCAGGCGAGTGGAAAAGCCTAAAGACAGAGAGTGGGTTAGTGGCCAAGAGAGGGAGATAGAGTGTGTGTGTGTGTGTGTTGGTCCGCTGCGCTATCGGATCATTAAAGGTCAATCAATGGCGTAAAACTGACACAAACTGTAACTGATCCTTCACTGTAAACCAGGAGGGAGAGACCCAGGGAACATAAACGAACCATGGACGCAGGTTATATATGTCGGATCCGCTTACCTGCACATGTTCAA